>JAXGGA010001871.1:0-137519 GCA_038373865.1 Uloborus plumipes
CAAGTTTCAATTTAAAAAAACTGAAATAAGTTGAATTTACAAATTTCAAGATAAGTTAATTTCAAAAAAATTCCTTTTGAGTAATTTATTGCTGTGAAGGTTAGATACGATAACAAAAGTTATAAGTATACCTTTGGTGACATCAGAGTAAAAATGGCAATGAGATATTGGGGATATTCCCTTAAGATTTGAAAACAAAGTCTTAAAAATGTAGTTTCTTTAATCTTAGATTTTGTGGTGTTGAGACTTAAGTTCAGATTCCGCTCCAAAGGTGAAACATTTAAAATTGGCCCAATTTTAGGCAATTTTTGGTAACGTTAACTAAGGAGAAAGAGGTCCCTCATAATGATTTTTCAAAGTTTAACAAAGTTAAGGAGTCAGAGCTATTTTTAGAGTTCTCTGAAATAGAAGTATAAAAAACGCAAATTTAAACTTTTTTGTTGAAGTTGACAGAATGGTAAAGGTTCGGGAGATTTCTCTGGAATTTTTTTTCACATTGAATTCTGAAGAATACGATTTTTAGTTACCTATGGTGTTGCTATTGTGGTAATTTCAAATAAACGCGTATGTCTAAGTGATCTGAATAGGGGTTAATTTCCGCAAAAACCAGGCTCTTGACACATGAATGTCTTTATTCATTTTAACTCATTAATATCATGCCATGAAAATATATCGGACTTAAACAAGATATTTTCTTATGATAGTTTTAACAGTTACAACATATTATAAAATTATGAATGACCACCTATTTATACTTATTTGTATTCTTTATGTGAGAATTAATCACTGTCAATGATATATATATATATATATATATATATATATATATATATATATATATATATATATTGATAAAACCAATACTTAACCACTTTTGTTGTCCCTAGGCTTTTTTCGCCACCAACACCGATGCAAAGTTTTAACATTCTCTTAATTTCTTTTAAAAATTGCGTTCACGCTGAAAAATCAAATTCCGGGCCCCGTAGCACGGGCTATATTGCAAAGTTAAGACTATGTTGTTAAGACAATGGCTTAAACACAAAACTGCAAAAGAGCTTCAACTTAAGCACCAACAAACACTCAGCCTTTTGACTTAATAATGGTTTTGTTGGAGTGTTGTGAAGCGGAAGTATTGGCGGAGTTTCTAAACGTGGGGTTCTTACCACCACAGCTATGGGATGTTCTAACGACAGAAAAAGTCTGTCAAGTCGATTGGCTCTCATCTAGACATTTTTAGAAACTGACCTCGTAAAAACGCAATTTTACGCTCGGTTTGGTCACGATTGGAAAAGAGGCGAGTAGTTCGAGTTTCCCTCCCTTCCTCGAAAAATTTTCAAATGGACATCAATAACACATTTTATGGCTATTTTAGGTAATTACGGTTTGAAATGGGGCACCCACCTCAGAAAACTGTTTTGAAATTCAAGTGCTATTATCAAATTTTAGGCTATCCTTCATGACATTAAGAGAAATATCAGGGGCCGTGAGATAACCCCAGAAAATAAATGTTAAAGCTATCCTGTGGCAATCAAGAAGCAGAAGGTTTCCTGCCGCCTCCGCCATAAACATGTCCTCACAAGCGATTCAAAATATACCCACCGCCCTCTTACCGCCGAAAATATGTCCACCGAGGCCCTGCCGCCCAAAATATGTTCACCGCCCATCACATCTTCCCACCGCCCACCGGGGGAGGGGGCGGTATCGCCCCCGTTGAGAACCACTGCTTTAAACTCTCTAAACATATACATAAATATAGAACAGGGTGGGCCAAGGAAGACCTACCAATGTTAAACAAGTCTCTTTTACTAACCATTTATTTTTATTATTTTACTGGGTATTAACCCATTAATGCCTAGCGTCCCTTTTTAGGGACGGTCCAAAAAGTGTGTCTGAATTTTCCAAAAATGAACATTTCAACCAAATAATTGTGTTCAATTATTACTTTGGTATTGCTTCAATTCTTTATTAACAGATTGCAGCACATAACCGTTGTAAAGTGTGCTCTGTAGCCATTTTATTATGATCTTTATCAAGAATTACATCGTTCACAATCTCAAGAACAAAAAGCTAAGTTTTTAAAGTTATTAACAAGTAAATGTATGTGTGTTTTATATATGTGCTACTTTGATCGATGTTTTAGTTTACCTTTTTTTGCAATTTTGTAAATTTTAAAATTTTTATGGATTTTATATCAATATAAGAATGTCCCTAAAAAGGAACGATAGGCACCTAAGGCTGCATTGTTTAACCATGGCTGATTTCTTGCTTAGAATCTATAATTTATATCAAAAGAAATTAGTAAATGTTTTTAGACTGAAAAATAGATAATAGTTGTTATGTTTAAAACTTAAAAAATCTAATTAAATTTAATTAATTAGTATATAAATTTAATTGTACAATTTTCTTAAATATTTTATTTTATTTTTATTTATTTATTTATTTATTTATTTATTTTTGAAATTACGAAAAATTATCAAGGTAAATTTTGAAAGAAAGCTATTTCAAAAATGCAGTTCTTTAAAACACTAATTATTTGTTGTATTTAATTACTTTTCCATGATGCATTTAGGTGTTTTTAATTGTTTAGTCTGACTGTTGAAGAAGCCCTAAGTTGTTTCAGAAGCTTAGCACTTCACCTTGATGATGAATTCAAGGATTGCATATGCAATTGTTGTTTGGGAAGGGGGAAGGGGAGTGGTTGCAGATTTAATTTCAGAATTCCCTGAGCATGC
Source organism: Uloborus plumipes (assembly GCA_038373865.1). NCBI lineage: Eukaryota > Metazoa > Arthropoda > Arachnida > Araneae > Uloboridae > Uloborus > Uloborus plumipes. The sequence continues at coordinate 2,733 of JAXGGA010001871.1, forward strand.
CAGTTTTGATTTCTACTGTGACAATTGATTTACTTCTCTTGCGCTTCTACGTGATTATTTGTCTCAGAAAGGTTTTGTGCAAAAATCGGATTGAAAAATGCTCATTAACTAAAGTTACGTTGTTCGAAACAGAAAAGAGAGGAAGTTTTTAATAAATGTCGATGGCAGGTTATTACGTTGGTTCGATATATTACGTTAGTTCGATGGAATAATAACATTGTCGTAACTATTGCATTGAATCTTCATGGAGTTTATCCTATAGTAAAGATTAAGCGATTGTCCAATATCGAAAAGAAAGTAATTGAAAATGATGAACCAAATATATATGGTTGCTAAGTACAATAGTTGCATAGGGAGAAAGATCCCATGTATTAAATATCGCGAACTGCCAGTTTTTGATCCAATCTAAAAAATGGTGGTTGCCGCTCTTCATTTTTATTTTAGAAACTGCTGCACGGAATTCATTGAGCTCAAGAGTACCGGATTGAGTTAAGCATTATGGGGAAAGTTGTGATGTTGCTTTGAATAAGACTCAGGTAAGATGTGCCCATTGAAGTGAAAAAGTTTATCGAAAATGCAGCAAATGCAATACGTAGGTTTGCACAACCAATGCTTTGCTGACTTTCATATTCAAAAACACCAATATTTCCTTGTTCTCTGAATATACTTCCCAGTTTATGTTAATTGCTGCTTTTATTTCTTCTTATAAATTGTCTTTTTCATTACTATATCGTAGGCAGGAAAAACATTTTGGTAAAAAAATATGTACCCTCTGGTGCCTAGCGTCCCTTTTTAGGGACAATTTTTCTTTCCTAAATAAAAATAAATACTTTTACATGATAATTTTTTAACTATTTTTCATGTCCATTAAACACTATTTGTAACCAGTATAAAAAGTATCTTTGAAAAAAAAATGTCAGGCATTAATGGGTTAAGTAAATTTTATGGAAACTAAGGCACAATGTATGAAACATGACATCCGACAAACATCTATCATTTTGCTCGATTTAGAGATTTTCTCTTTTTAGCGCGTTTCTCGTTTTTAGCGAGTTTCGAAAATGTTCAGGTTATTATTGAGAAATTCTTTCTGTTCAACTTACTGCTTTGAAGGAAATTAGTTATGAGTTCTAAAAACGCGTTTTCAGGCTATCTTCGATGACGTCAGAGGAAGGATTGGTTGATCGTCCCCGAATTTTTTCGAAATTGAAGTCTAAAAACGATGTTTTACTCAGTTGCTTGATTTGTTAGATGTAAAGAGTTGAGGGGTGGGAGAGAGTTTTGGGTGAGAAGAATTTTTAAGAATTGACTCGGAAAATTCCAGCTTTTAGTAGCAATAAGGGATAAAAGAACTTAGGGTTCCCTTCCGAAATTCAGAACAATTTATATTCTCTCTGGTGACATTAGGAGAGTAGGAACCCTTGCTGGAAGTTTTCCACAATTAAAGTTTTAAAAACGCCATTTTAAGCTATTGTTGGTGACTAAAGGGAAATAGGGAATGTTCAGAGACTTTTTCCGAAAAATGTTCAACTTGAAATCTAAAAAACACTATTCTGGGCTATCTTTGAGGAAGTTCAGTAAATGAGGAAGATTCACGGGCTCTCTCTTGAAATTCATTGCCATCGAAGGTTGGAAAGCGCCAAAGTAAACTTTCTTCACCCATCAACCTTAATACACAACAGCAATTTTGTAGTTTTTTAGAAACAATGTGGAAATAGTATTGTAATTGCTATGATTTGTTGCTTTTATATGAAGTGAGCTGTTTTTAAAATATTACTTATTCATCGCATGTATTCTAAGAACATTAGTAATAGCAGCACATCAAATCTAATTAGCGGTTCATTTACATGAAAATATACAAATCATGTCCGGCCATCTTGAATTATGTTTATCAATTTTAATGTTTTCTTCTTACGAATCGAATTTTTGTTTTTCTCCTTTTATTTGTGTGATAAAGTAGTAATGATTTGTAAATATGTAATTCATAAAGATTTTTGTTGTTATTATAACTACTCTGTGTAGGAGAGAGGACAAATAGGCTTCTTTAAAAAAAATGTCCTAATCATCAAGAACAAGTATGAAATGAAGTAATGATTTAAATATTGTTATTTTGCCTGCAATTTCAATTGGGAAAATAATATTTTTTATAATTTATACAAATGAAATAGAACGGACAATCGGACATTCAACTATTTAGATAAACTATCAGAAAAAAAAATTATTTTCTCTCACTATGTTGACAGTAAAATTCAAAGTAGCTATTTAAGCACGGAACCCTAGAAGCAGCATCTCATCGGCCGATGATCGGCCATTAATCGAAACCCGATGAAATTCTCATCGGCCGATGATCCAATATGTCTCATCGACCAAACAGAATCCGAGCAGCAAAATCCGATGAGTTTTGCTCGAAATACGATGAGATTTGGAGCAATTTACGAGCAGAACAGTCACGTGCCCATGAATTTCAACGGGAAAGTTGATCGGAAGGATTTCGCTTTCCGATGAAAAGTAGCTCATCGAAAACCGTGCTCGAATACTGATCGGAACGATGTCATCGTGCGTTACGGGATCAGTTTACGAGGAGTTCGATGATCGGCCGAGCAAAATCCGATGAGTTGATGCTACTTGGGAAGTTATTCTATTTAGTCTTCTTAAAAATATTTCCAGATTCAATGCAATTACTCATTTTGTTTTCGAAATAGCTCTGAGAGTGGACAATGCAAAAGTAGAAAATGTTGCAATATTAATAAACTCCATTTTTGGGGAGAAAAGATTCTTTTCTCAAGTTTTGTTGCAACTTTATTAATTTCGGACTCTAAATGGTAGAGATTTACAAATTGACGTGTGTGACATCGCGGCTCTTAAACAGATGTGCCGACTTTAAATTTTTTTTTCATTAAAAGGTAGCCTGAACTATTGATGTCATTAACTGAAGGTGAGTTAGCAGTTTAGCAGTCTTTCACAACTTCGGAAGTGAATACTTACTTACACATTTAAATTATTGATACAAATCGATAGAACGAATTTTTCTGCATTTGGCAGATCTTATTTGGAATTTCCAAGTCATGTGTAACAGAAATTAGAGCCTTTTTAAGCAATATTTCAAACAAAAATCTAAGCCTTTCACATGATTGGTAGTTGATGAGTCAAAATTTTTATGTCTTGCCACTTTTTATTAACTAAAAAATAAGCTCATTTTAATTAATTTTAGTACACAATCAAAGGCTTGTAAAAGAAATAGTAATTTCCCGTCTTGAATCTGCTTTTACGACTATAAAACTTAGTAGTTGTGATTATCTTTCTTTTCCGTGCTTCCCCACGCTCTATAAAAATATTTAAAAGCGATTCTCTGTAAACTCGTGATTTCTTCTACAGAAGCTAACCGGGAATATCTTTTTGACACATTCATATAATTATAGTACTATTGCTCAGGAAATGAATTTATTACCTTGGTTTAAAATAGGGCCAATTGAAGTTTGTGTTTTTCTGATAAATCATGACAGGGGACTGTTGACATAGGACTGTATTTTCACTTAGTTGCATAACATTTGCAAAATAGTTGGAACATAATTAGTTACGAAACTACGGATAAATTTAGACAAAAATCATGGAACTAATAAATAATGATTCATAATTAAACTAATTAGCATTTATTAAATCACTTGCCAGTGGACTGTTTTCACAACGACCAAGACGCATACTTTCATCACAAATGTGGCTCTGAAACTTAACAACATTTGCAAGTGTAACAGATTATTTCTACTGCAGCTTTGAATTTTTGGCAAGGGACTATTTGAAAAAACTCCGGACAGCACTTACATGACAATATTCAGTTTTAGAAATACGAAACTGGACGTATTATCATTTAAAAAATATTTATAAAAAATCATTTTTATGTCATTATAAAAAAATGCTTATTACATAATATACAATAAGCAAGCATCACGCATGTTCGGCGGTCAAGTCTTGTTTGAAATACTCCGTTTCACTTTTTTCACAAGTTAGTTTTGCTTTAGTTACGTAATAAAATATGTTTTACGTCATTGCATTTATTTTGAAATGAAAATAGTAATAATTTTCCGAAATCTCAAGAATGAATTTTTATCTTCCTAAACATTGAAGAGGTCTGATCCTCAATTATTAAGACGGTGCAGACCCCTGGGATCCCTCCTGGTGGGGACGCCCATAAAAGTTTGTTGATTCTAATGTAGTACTCTGTTGCTCAGCTATATGCATAATTGAAAAATACTATTCCTATTAGGTTTGAAATATTAAAAGGTCTGCACTTGTATGTAAAGTTTTGCAATCGATGAAAACTCTGATGTTTTTTAGCGTTAAACGCTAGCGTTGGCCTTGCTTGTAAGGCAGTAGCTCTGCCAAAATGACAAAAGTAAATTTACCCTACTTCGCATACATTACCTTTAGAAAAAAAATGAACTGCCACAACCTCAAATACCCGACCCTAAATTTATCGAGAATTCCTTTGTATGATCAGGAAGTTTCGTTCCCATTCACACCCTTCTCCTGATACCCCCTATTTTGCGCCATATTCTTGAAACTTCCAATGTGAAAGAAACGCATGTAATTTCGTGAATCCGTTTAAATATTAATTTACAGCTACACCTTTCAAGAATACTAGAATTTCAAAGTTAAGTCGAAAAAAATTCAATTATTTGTTTGTAAATTAAGTAGATTTTATTCCATAGATGGCAGCACTATGAAAAGAGACCTGCTTTTTGAGTAAAAGTCAAACATTATCTTTGCTTAGAAAATTCTCTCATATGGGATTGTCCACATAAGCGTACGCACTAGGGTGGGTCGAAAAAGCTTTTTTCCCCTGATCAATTTCTAATAGCACGGAAAACTTGCCCATAGGCATCCTAATAACGGGAAAAATAATAAAAAAAATAATTAATTACTTTTGTAATCGCGCAGGAGCTCTAAAGTTTAGAAAAAAGAGAAAATTCTGTAATTTTTAACGATTAATATTTTTTTCAAAAAATATTTTTTTTAATTTCTAAAAGTGCGGAAAACTTGCGCATGGGCATTATAATAACGGGAAAAAAAATGAAAATAATATTTAATTACTTTTGTATAAGCACAAGAGCTCTAAAGTTTAGAAAAAAAGAGAAAAATCTGTAATTTTTAGGGATGAATTTTTAAAAAAAAATATTTTTGTTTTATTTCTAATAATGCGGAAAAATTGTGCATGGGCTTCCTAATAATAGCAAAAATAATTTAAAAATAATTAACTATTTTTGAAACCACGCAAAAGGCCCAAAATTTCGAAAAAAAAAGAGAGAAATCTGTAATTTTTTAAAATATATAATTATTTTTTAAAATATTTTTTTAATATTTAATAGTATAAAAACTACTCTTGTAGTTATAGAAATTGGTTTAAAAATAATTAGGGTACATTGCCGTTCGTTTGAATTTGCGCAAAAACCCTAAAAATACTTATTTTTTATGTCTTATTTTTTATGGTCATGTTACACCTAACACAGGAACCGGCAATGATATTGCCACAAGCATTTTCGACACATGACATGAGTGCAGTAGAAGTTATCGGATGTGATGGGACAGCTACAAACACTGGTTGAAAAAAAAAAATAGTGTTGTACGAAACATTGAAGTTCAGTGTCAATGACCACTGCTGTGGTTTATTTGTTTGTTACACTTTAATGAGCTTCCTTATAAACATTTGTTTGAGCACTTAGACGGGACATCAACTGGGCCAGCATCATTCAGTGGTCCAATTGGCAAGCAACTGACTTACTCAGCCATTCAATATGGTTAACTTGTGCAAACAGGGTGTTAAGACTGTTTCCCAAATAAGTCCGACAAGCGAAATGAAGACCCTTGCAAATTACATTGTAAAGACATACTCTCCTGTTTGGTTCAATATTAAAGTGCAAAACATTGAAAAATGGTCCGAAGCACGTATTAAAGATCATTCAAACAACCAGACATTTTCCGGACAACATAAAAAAAATAATTAATCCAGTCATTCAGAGAGACTCTTTCTTCTGCCATCCAGAGAATCTCCTGCTGGCGATGATAATGGATGACACAGACAGCACGTTAGAGAGAGAGTTAGGCTATACAGGAAGATACTGAAAGCCAGAAATGAGCAGCCAGTAGTGGGCCACATTGGAGTTTTCAAGCTTTCTTCAATTAACTTTGAAGCCACTGACTATCTTGACAAATTGTAAGCTGACACCTCCACCCCTTCTGTCAAATATGTCTACAGAAATATTTCAACCCTATTGAAAGAAAAAACCCTTCCAGAATTTGATTACTTGAAATTTTCCTGCCGCACTCAGTCAGTGGAGAGTTGTGTAAAACTAGTTACAGAGGCTGCTGCTAAAGTTTGCGGGCATGAAAACCGAGAGAGTTTTATTAAGACAACCTTAAAATCACGATCTTTAATGCAAAAATTTGATGCGAAGTCAGAATTCAAAGGGTGTAAGTAAGCACACCCAAATTGGTTGGTTGATTGGGTAGGGTGTGGGTGGGACTTGATTTAGTATTATTTTAGAATCTAAAAAATATGCTGAAATGTACAATAAGCTGCGATATGTGATTTTTTCAAAAAAAAAAAAGTATTTTTAGGGTTTTTGTGCAAATTCAAACGAACGGCTATGTACCCCAAGTTTTTTTTAACCAATTTCTATAACTACTAGAGTAGTTTTTATACTATTAAATATAAAAAAAAATTTTAAAAATGATTATATATTTTTAAAAATTAGATTTCTCTTTTTTTTTTTTTTTCGAAATTTGAGACTTTTTGCGTGGTTTCAAAAATAATTAATTGTTTTTTAAATTATTTTTGCTGTTATTAGGAAGCCCATACACAAGCTTTCCGCACTATTAGAAATAAGAAACAGAATTTTTGAAAAAAAAAAATCATCTCTCAAAACTACAGATTTTTCTCTTTTTTTCTAAACTTTAGAGCTCTTGCGCTTATACAAAAGTAATTAAATATTATTTTCGTTTATTTTTCCCGTCATTATAGTGCCCATGCGCAAGCTTCCCGCACTATTAGAAATTAAAAAAAAAAAGTTTTGAAAAAAATATTAATCGTTAAAAATTACAGAATTTTCTGTTTTTTCTAAACTTTAGAGCTCTTGCGCGATTACAAAAGTAATTAATTATTTTTTTAATTATTTTTCCCGTTATTAGGATGTCCATGGGAAAGTTTTCCGTGCTATTAGAAATTGATCAGAAAAAAAAAGCTTTTTTCGACCCACCCTAGTACGCACGGGGTTACCGGGGTTTCCGCGGTCCCCAACATTGGCACAAAAGAATGAAAAAAAGAGAGAAAAAGAAGGAAGAAAGAAAAAAAAAAGATATGCAAACAGGGTCCGATTAAAGGGTCTACCTACGTTCGTAGTATTTTTTTTTTTTTTTTCCAAAAATCAAATATTGACTAACTGCATTTTTTTTCCAATTGGAGAGCAATTAAAAGTTGGAAAAAGAACAAAAAAATAATTGTTGTCTTGTAAAATTTTTTGAAATTGGGAAATTTAAGCAAAAATAAGCTAATTTTGCTGTTAAACTCCAAACTTTATCTATTCATTTAAACTCAATATGTCAAAAAATCCTTTCTAATGTGCGTGGCTTATCTGTGTTCTGAGCTAAAAGTTACCCACCAACAGCCCTAACATTAAAAACTATATGCCAATTTTATTGAAATTCTCCGATTTTCCACCGAAAAATATTCAATATTTCCCGGATAAAAGTCTGTAAATCTTATAAATACTGACATAGAGCTTAGATTATGAATGTGATAAAAATTGTCTGAAAAATCAGGTTGATAGGCATAACACTTTTTGAGTTATGAGATTTCAAGTAAATGAAAATCTCGAAAAAAGTAGTTTCTCAGAAAACGCATTTAAAGATTTTTTGTTCATTTGTTTAAAATTTTTAGAAAATTTTTGAGGCGAACATTTTCTATGTTAGTAGATTATACTTTCTTTGATTATACTTATTAATATTGTCACAAGTCAGTTGCACCTTCAAACTTGACTACTGAAATCTTGATGAAAACAAAATAAATTTACTTACAGATATTTACACTTATTTACAGTAGATCGGGTACAATTGCTAAACATCCAACAATTAGGCACATCTAAACAATCATAGTTCACACAATTGTGTACCACGTAATTAAATCAATTGCGCGAAAGAATCACAGAGCTTAAACAAACTCTTAATAGTACATCAGCTGATACCAGACCAGCTCAAAATCTAACAGCGGAACAGCTATTAAATGAGACGAGACTAAGCTCTCTGCAAAATTCATATTTGCAAGCCTTTCACTAGTCTCAACTACATTTGTACAACTTTCCAGTTCATTCAATAAGTTTCTAGCAAACACGAGAAGAATCCACTTAAAACCGAATGTTTCTTTTCTTTTCCATTCACGGTCGTTTGCACAGAGAGAAAGATATACAAATTGCAACTGTTACAAGGACCAATTATAATTTTTGTTATATTCGGTATGACGCCAAATGTCGCCCAGCTTGGCGAAGCCTAGTGATTTCTCGCCAAATTTGGTACAAAGCAGGAAAAACAACTTACAAGTAAGGGTACAACAAAACAACGATAATTTTAAGCAAAGATTAACGGAACAGCAGATTGAGCAAAACAGCATAAAAATAGCCACTATTTACAAGATTTGTAACAATATGTTTCCCTTGTTTAGAGCTTTTCTTTTTTTTTTTCTGTTCTTTAGGAGTCTTTAAGTTCAACTTAACATTGGCGTTATAACATGGGCGATGTGAGCACAGCATCTTTGAGTGAGCAATCAGCGAGTCTGACTCACCAGGAAAGTACTCGACTTACGTAATAATGAAAAAAGTTAAAAATGGCACCATTCGAAAGAGCATACTGAGACATGTCTTTGACCTAAAGATCGAGTGCCCTCGTCCTCTCGTTTTCGAGCTAAGGGGTCTTAAATTCGGCCGAAAAGTAGCCAAATTTTAGACTTGGCAAGAAATTGAAGCTACCTCCCGATTCTCCCTTCCGCTGCTTGCTTAACATCGCATTATTTCCATGTTTGGTCATTCGCAAAGAAAGTAAAATATGTTTTACGTTAACCCCTTACTTGTATGAGCTAAAATAAAGAATGCTGATCACGACTATGATGTGAAAAGCAGAGAGCTTTATCCAGAGGAGCGAAAACTTTTCAAAGAAGTTAAAGTTTTATCTTTTTACGATTGATAACAATACATTTTAGAATTTTAGTTATTTTATTTTTTTTACTGAACTAAGATGTATGTGTTAATTATTATAACTTAAAATATATTGCACGTGGTTCTAAATGAATAATCCGGGATAATTAAATAAGTATAAAAAGCAGCTAATATGAGCTTATGTACAAAAAATGAAATAAATAATCTTTGGGGTAGAAATTAAATTGTCATGGATTATGGTATCAGTTCTTATTTCAAAAAAAAAATCGATACAAGAAGTTTCACTACCTGCCAACTCTTAGCAAAAACATTTATTTTTTTGAATTTGAAATCGAGAAAAAATAAATTACAATTTTAAAAAGAAAACGAATTAGTAAATATCAATAGCTGCAAAATTATCTCCATGTCGGAAATTACATCAAGGGTAGAGGGAAATAATTATTTCCATTCTTAAAATATACTAATAGAGTCGACATTCATTGTAAAAACAACGGCCGTACAAACAAAATTGCTCACTTTAGTGAAAAGTATCTGTAACGTAAATGTAAAACATATTGCATGTTGATTTCGTACTGTTTAAAAACACTGGAATCACTTTTACTAGTTCTGTTGTACGTTCAACGGGTAGGAAAAGGCTAACAAAATTGTAAATCAATACAAGTTTTAGCTTACTTTTCTGCAAAAGTAGAAAATAGATGAAAAAAATAATGAAAGAAGGCCTGATGCACTGAAAAAAAAAAAAACGCTCAAAACAATTGAGTAGAAAAAGCACAATTTAATAAAAATAATTAAATACACAGAGAAATTTAAAATAGGAAAGTTGGGTTTTAAGCTGCAGAAACTGTGTACCTGTCAGTCTGTCTATTGGTCAGTTTTTCTGCCCCCCCCCCCCGCAATAACTTTTGAGTGCATAGTCCGATTTTTTTTTTTTTTTGATCGAAAGATCTCAGTGAGGACGATACACTCCCATATTCGACTTTTTAATTTGAATAATATTTCATTCGATTTCAAAATTCCGATTTTTTCCCCTGTCTCACTTACAACTTTTGAGGGAACAAGTTCGATTCGAGCGAGCATTTTTTTTTTTTTTTTCGAAATATCTCAGAGAAAACACTTCATTTCTGTTTGATTTTTTCATTTGAACACATTTTCGTTAAATTTTGAGCATTTTTTCTTTTTTGAAAGACATTACATACCCACCCATTCTTACATACCCAGTGATGCAATTGACAAAAATGTTTAGGAGAACTCACTTTGAGTTATAGGGGATCCACCAAAAGAAAAGTGGTTTAAAAAAATTTACATTTGCAATTTTTACAGTTAAAAACCCTAAATATCCCCCCACCCCATACTACAGAATTGTACGAACACTTAAAAAATAATAATAATAATAATAATAAAAACAGGAGGTTCAGTTGTCACCTCCTGGGCCCCTTAAACAAAGGGACCTGCTTTAATCGCAAATAGTAAAATAAAATGTTATTTTGATGTGTTGTTTAAAATTGTTTTTCCTCTTTAAAAAGCTCTCTGCTTTTCATGTCATAGGCTTGATAGTAGCTTTTTGCTTTAACTCGCACAGGTAAAGTAAAAGATTATTGTAAAACCGTCTTTCAAAAGCTTTCAAGATGACCAAAAATGGGAATTAGGTTTCCCGTTGGACGCAAATAGTGTAATCGCTTCGCAGCTTCCAGTTTCATTATAACTCGCTAAAATAGGCGATTTTTCAAAAAAAAATTAGCTGACTTTAGGACCTTATATTTCGATAACGGGGGCGCGAGGGCAAATACGCGTGCGTCCAGAAACATGTTTTACCATGCTCTTTCGATTGGTACTCATTAAAAAAAATTCATTATTCCATGATCGAGTACTTTCCTAGTCAGTGTCAAATGTCGCACAATAGATCATTTAGAAGACATCTGGGTTTTATCTGAAGTTGAATCAATGCATGGAAAGATTGAGGATGGTTGAAACGTGACTTCGGAGCTTAGCATTGCTTATAGCACCGTTTCTTGACTTTGGAGAGCATTTCCAACTGTAAAAACAGCTGTCCGATAGCTCTCACTAGGGAACCCCACGACGTACATAATAATGAAAAAAAGTTAAAAATGGTACCATTCGAAAGAACATTACTGAGACATGCTTTTGACCCAAAGATCAAGTGCCCTCGTCCTCTCGTTTTCGAGATAAGAGCTCTTAAAGTGGGTGAAAAGTAGCCGAATTTGAAGACTTGGCAAGAAATTGAAGCTACCTCCCAATTTTCACGTCTGCCTCTTGCAAGACATCGAGCATTTCCATGTTTGGTATTTGCAAAGATGTTTTACTTTAATCCTTTACTGGTGTGCGCTAGAGTAAAGATTTATTTTCAAGACTATGAAAGTGGAAAGCAGAGATCTTTATCCAGAGGAGCGACAACTTTACAGCGAAATTAAACCTCAGTTTTATCTTTTTATTCACAATGATAACAATACATTTCAGAATTTTTATTGTTTTAAGTTTATTTTACTAAACTAAATTATGTGTGTTAATTATTATGAGTTAAAATATATTATAAAAGTAATTCCTAAATATTCAGGATAATTAATATGAATAAGCATGAAGAGCAGCTAATAATGAGCTCATGTACAAAAATGAAACGGCCTTTGATGTAAAAATTATATTGTCATGGATTATGATATCAGTTCTTGTTTGAAAAAAAAATGTATCGTTACAAGAAGTTTTATACTATTTTCCCGCTGTTAGCAAAAACATTTAATTCTTTATTTGAATTCGAGAAAAAAAATAATTAAAAGAAAACGAATAGTAACAGTAGCTGCAAAATTATCTCTATGTCGAAAATTACATCAAGGGTAGAGAGAAATACTTAGTTTCATTCTTGAAAAAAAATTCTAATAGAGTCGACGTTCATTGTAAAAACCCTTGTCGTTCACAAAAAATTCGTCACTGTAGCGAAAAGCCTCTGTAAAGTAAATGTACACCATATTGTATATTAATTTCGTACTGTTTAGAAAAACTGGAATGACTTTTACAAGTAATGCTTTATGGTCAACGGAAAGAGTAACAAAATTAAAAATAAATGCAGGTTTTAGCTTACTTTTCTGTAAAAGTAGAGAAAAGGTAAAAAAAATCAGGAAAGAAGGCCTGACGCATTTTTAAAAAAAACGCTCAAAACAATTGAGTCAAAAATGAACAACTTAATAAAAATAATTAAATAAAATCAGAAAAGTTTAAAACTTTAAAATTAGTTTTAAGCAGCTGAAACTGTGACTCTGTCTCTGTCAGTGTCTATTCGACTGTTTTTCTCCCCCCCCCCCTCCCTTCCGTAATAATGTATGATTCGAATTTTTAATTTTTATTTTTGCTCGAAAGATCTCAATGAGGACACCACACTCCCTCCCATATTCAAACTTTTTGGTTAGAATCATATTTCGTTCAATTTCGAATAGTTTAAAAAACCTGTGCTCCATTATAACTTTTGAGAGAACAGTCCGATTCGAACAAACACTTTTTTTGTTCGAAAGATTTCAACGAAAACACCTCACTCCTGTTTGATTTTTTTTATTTGGACACAATTTTCGTTAAACTTTGAGCAGTTCAATGTAACCCCCCCCCCCGGCCTCGTCTCCAACAACTTTTGTGTGAACAGCTCTATTTGAGCACGTTTTTTTTTTTTTTTTTTTTTTTGAAAGATCTCGGCTAGGACACCTCACTCTACTAGTAGTTGACTTTCAGATTACAACATATTTTTTCGTTCAATTTTGAACGGTCAAAACAATTAACATATTCTCGAACTTAAAAGAGGATTTGTTTGAAGCAGTCTTGTGTGGGAAAAATCTCTATGAAAAATATGTACAGAATAGATTTTTTTTAATTAGCTATTAAACGGTGTTTCTTGAACAATTCAAAAAAAAAAAATTCTAATTAGCGATAGCACATAAAATTATATTTTTAAAGCTAATAATTTAAAAAGTTGTGCAGAACCTCCTTGTGCTCTTCTGACTATATATGTACTCGATTTTTGATCTCATAATGGAGGGAGGAGTAGATATTTTTCAAAGTAGTAACATCCTCAAACTGCAATCGCTTATTCATTTCCAATTTAGTTCATTACAATACCCGGGCATGATAAGATATGCCTGGTACAAATCTGTATTATTACAAACATGCCCACCTCCATTTAAAACACCTTTACAATTTTGTTTTTCGCAAGAATTTGAGCTCTGCAGTTCCTGTACAAGTAGGCAGGGCCGTCGGCCCTGCCTACCTCCCACCCCCCTTTCTGAAGAAAGAGGCCGCCGAATTTATTTTATTATTAAAATGAAATTTTAGAATAATATTTCAGGACTTTAAATGAAATTTAAAAGAAAAGCGGAATAATTTAACATTATTAAGAATATCAGTAAATCTGATTTTTTAAAAATGTCCTGTATTTTCCGCGGCCCCCAATTATTACTTATCAAAAATAAATAATTGGGGCCGCGAAAAACAGTTAAGATTCTTTCACAGCAATATTCGTTGCAAAAAATACGAAATATTCTAGTTCATGGGTAAACGGGAAACTATAGGTCGCCCTGCCCAGTTTGGAAAAAAAAAAAGTACTGTATTAATATATGCGAGAGCTTTAAAACGTACGCGAACCTCTGTAACTAAAATTAGTTAAGTTAATAAAACATAAATCAAATTATATATGCACAATTCAACAAGATCGATGCAATATAAAAAAAAAGAATATATGCAGAGGACCGCCAAATTTTATATTTTAAATAAATTAAAATAAATGATCGATGTAATAATTAAAAGGGGGAAAAAATATAATATGCAGGAGCCGCAAAATTTTATATTTTAAATAAATTTAAATTAAAGAAAATTACACAAAATACCATTATCTAAAGATAGTGCAATGTTTTAAACTTTGATTCAAAAAATCGTAAATAATTTTTTTTTTTGCTTAATTTGAAAGTACAATGTCTTGAGAATATACTGTGAAAATTTCAGACAGAAATTCGAAATATTTCGGGAGTTATAACAAGTTTCCTAGAGCGCCTCGGAGTCCAACCTTTAAGGTCGACCGGCAGCTGCAACCGTTTGGATCCTTCTATTGTTTGCGCGCATTTTTTATACCTGAGTTGACTCTGTTATTCTATTATATACATTTATATATATATATATATATATGTATATATAATATATATTTATTTTAAATATAAATGCCGCTCCAGGCATAGACGATTGACATTAGTATAAGTTTACTTATGAAAATTTGTTGCTGAACTTTAAACGCGTTTTTCTCAAAACATTGTTTTTCTGGTCGGCCCGGGTCCTAACTTTTTTTTCTACTGAACCGATTGCTTTCAAATTTTAACAGGCTGCTCTACACACTTATAGTTCTCGTCGGTACTAACGAGAATTTTTTTCACCCCTAACTTTTTATTTTACAATCCTTTCTTTGCTAAAATAAAAGGACTTTTTTTTTTTCAAAGTCCGCCATTTTGTTATTTACCCTTGAAATTTAACTTCAATAGTTCCGACCAGAATGACATGGCTATAGATTAAGAATAATCAAGAATATTTGATTTCAGATAACATCAAGAGCCAAAATCACCCGGGCCACCCACGTGTTTTTTTTTTTTTTTTTTTTTTGAAGTTCCAACTTCGAGTGACAATAATAATAGTAATAAACTATTGAATTTTTTTCAAATAAATTATTTTTTATATTTTCAATATGTAAATAAAAACACTCTTAATATTCAAAAAATTCATTTTTATTTTCCTATAAAAAACCACCCTCCCAAGAAGTCATGAAAATAGGCATAACTTACCAGACTGCTACCTTAAACTGAAGATAATTTTTAAAAAAATTATCACTTTTCACTTTGTGTAGGTACCAAACGAATTTTTTTATGCAGTAAATTTGAAGAAATAATAATAATAATAATAAAAGTTTTTTATACTAAAATTTAAAAAAAAAGTAGGAAAAAGAATAAATGCGGTTGCCCTCTCTGCGGCACATTGAAGAGGCTCTTTCAACCTCTTCAGACCATCAAAATGAAAATCGTATATATTGGTGAATATTGTGCACACGGCCACACGATATAAGTTACTGAGATACTCCAGATTTTTTTTTTCTAAATCACATCGCAGTCAAACGACGCAAAACTGCTCATTGACCATTTTTTTCGGTGGAAAACGGAAACAGAGAAATGCACGGGACTAAAATGTAATTGTACAGGCTGTTTTGCAGAAAAAAGGCGCCGTTTTGTGTCGAAAATTAACGGGAATTTCTTAATTTCTTATAGCCCGCGGAAAATTGAAGTACCTCAAACGATATATTTTACAGCTATACGTTATACAGCTATATTTTATAATTTATAAAAGTACAGCAGTTTTCTGAATTAAAGGAATTAAAGGAAATTACAGCTCTCTTTACTTGTACTTTTATTATGTTTTTTTTATTTGTAAAAATTAACCTTTATCTGACAGGTTTTTTTTTTCCTTTTTGCGTCATTTAAATTTAAGTTTTGATTTTGAAGTATTCTATTAACAATATTATTTTTTGTTAAGCTGTCATATGGAACTAAAAATAAACAGATAGAAGCAGAAGTTTTAATTTTGCCTATTAATAACTCCGAAGCTTGTTTAGTAACCATATTCCTCGATTCTAGAAGTACCTCTAGAAAAATTGGTGTTATGACTTCAACAGTAGCTGACTTAATCTAGATGATGTTAATTTAAAAAAGGGGATAATTTTATATGCTTTAATAACTGTCTGAAATGTTTTTCAATCATTTGTTTCGAATGAGTTGCATACTTTTAAATGATTCTAAAATAAGAATAAAAACTCAGTTTTGATATATATTTTATACTCTCATTTTTAATCAATTTAAAAGACATAGCATGAAAAGAGTTATTTTCTATTGATCACCAGTTTAATTCGGTTATTCGCGTCAAGCTTACAATGATTCATTTAATGAAATTTTATCACTTGAAATCGTAAAACTACAAAGATAGTATTTGAAAATCTCGCATACCAGACGAACTTTTTCTCTCCCGACTTCTCATTTCTGCAAATTTAGGTGCTAGTCCAGTCATATTAAACATTAAATTTGCAAATCGCGATGTAGTTCTGATTTTTTAATACGTAGTTTGGGTCACCTAGGGTAGTGTAAATCTAAGTTTGCAGTTTCCAAAACCCTGTGCTCGTGGCGTAACTCACGAAAAACTGTAAAAATTCCTGATTTTTTTTTCAGTTTTTTCTTTATTACGACAAAACTATAAAACTTTTGATTAAACGTGTGAATAATCATTTTAAAGAACACTAAATTTGGAACAATTTAAGCTGAAGTGGATCTTTGTAGGACCAACGGGTCATTCCATGTCAGTTCACCCGGCCGTGTAACCCATGTCCTCGGATTTTAATAAAATTTGGTGTATTTAATATTTTTATGGTGGTAAGTAACCATGTAAATTCTTTTGCCCATATGTGATCTGGTTTTTGTTTCAAGGGCCGTCAAACTTCTCAAAATATTGCATTTTCTGTCAACCCCTAAGCCTAATCTGCATGTATACGTATCTGTTCAGTAAATTGTGACGGGTGCAGAAATCTTTCAATATCTCTCAAAATTCTCAGATATGTTGTTGAAAGTATGAGGATTTAATTAAAAAATACTTGAAATTTATATAATGTAATTTTGTTTGAATAAAATGTGAATAAACTACGACAAGCAATTTTTTTCTTGTGCAAAACATGAGTTTACTTAACCCATTAAACGCCGCTATATGAACCACATTGAAAAAATTTTACTTTTGGCTTGTTTTGAGGAGCAATATATATCTTTAATCACATGTAGCTTAAATTTTTCGAAAATATTTATTTAGTCAAGAGATATGGTATGGTCCCAAAATGGGAGACTTGACGCTTAGTGGAGATAACATAAATATCTCTGCTACAATAGTGATGCTTGAATAAAATCTGACTAAATCTAGTTTAAAAACCTAAAAATCATTTTTATGCAGTTAACAAAGTTATTTATTGATACTAAAGATTTTTTTTATTATTAAGTTTGTAAATTATTCAATATATATAAAAGTTTCAAAATAGAGATTTTGTAAACTTTCTCACTTACTAAACGTATTTTTTTGTATGAAAAGAAATTATCACCAAGAATTTCTCCCCTTTTTGTCTGAAGCTTTAGGATTGTCATATACCATACAGAAGTGATTGGTTATTTTCATTAATTATGCCGAGGCATAATTAATGAAACTAATAGAGCAAAGATATTCAGGGTTCAAGCCAGGCTAAATGACGATGACTAGTCCTAGACTTTTATAAAACGGAACTAAGAAATTTTTAAGCAGCGCAACGTTATATTTATTTCCTCATAGCAATCTTTTTTTTTTTTTTTTTTTTTTTTTTTGTAAAGTCTACTTCACAATATGTTTGAGAAAATGATGTACAATTCATAATATCGGAATGTTTTTAGAAAAAATGGTCTGTATGATTGACGTCGATGTATTAGCGACAGATCTAGTTCCTCCGATGTCTTAACGAAAATTGCAATAAATTCTAAAAATGCGAATTGAGACTTATGCCATTATATGTGCTAGGCAATTATCATTTAGGCTTTTCCTCTCAATTATCTGATCAGAATCTGGTGGGTGACTACAAGTGACACTGTACTCATTTGCTAGAAATGCATTACAATTTGTTTTCGCCATATTGTTCAAAGCTTGCTGCTAAGTCAAAAATTTTAGCAATTTTAATTTCAAGAAATGTTCTGTTTTAAAATTGAAGAAGTTTCTGTTTCAAAATTGTACCTCCTTTACTGAACGCCACTTGCTATGGCTTCGGGAAAGCGCTCCTCACGGGAACTCATAAAGGACAAGAAAAGGGGGCTAGATAGTGCCTACTGTAGCGTTAAAATTTTTAGAAGAGAGGGGGAGGGTGTTATTTTTTAAATGATTGAAATATCATTCTAGTGGACGTCTAATTCCTCCAAGGAGGAGGTGCACCATTGTCCTTATGGGGGATTGGTCATCGCTGTTTACCTAGAACATTCTTCAGGACGAATGGAATGTCACCTGTTCTGATAAAAGCACCTGATTTTGAACAACAAAAGAGAGGTTACTGTGTTCTAATACAAAGGGGTTGACCTTCAACAGTAAGTAACAGAGAGGGGAGTGTTTATTCATGCAAAATGGGGGAGGACTTAACTCTGCTACTCGTGACATTTCCTGCTAATCAGAAAGCGCCAAGTCTCCCATTTTGGGACCTGCATAAATAAACAGCTATAAAACTCGTTTAAATTAATTTTCTTGACCCCTGTTTGTTATGACTTGAAAAAAGATGTCTTATGATTTATATTCCATGTTTTTAAACTTCTGCGTTCGATTTTCTTATTTTTAAGGATTTTTTTGCCTTATGAAGTAAGTACAAGCTTTTTTGCTAAAATTAAACTATTTTTAAAAAATATAATTTACATTACAAACTTTTTGAAAAAAATACCAGTTAAGTTAGGGACTTTGCTATTCAATTAAAAATATTTTCAAAATATTTATCTTTATTACTTACTGAGGAAAAAAACTTAATCAAAGGTTCCCAAAATGGGAGACTTGGCGCTTAATGGGCTAAGTGGCATTTCACGAAAAGGCGGAGGTCCTATTCAATAATGGAAGCATTCAAAATGAGCCTGAAGGTGTGTTCTATCATTGCAAAGAATAAAATTAGTGGTTTTTTACGTTTTCTTGTTGCTATTGTGCAATATACACATTTCAGTACCAAAATTTTTGAGAAAAAGGTCTAGTCATTTTCCGCACCTAAATTTCACTGAAAAGCAAACATACCTTTATTTTAAGTGTATTTACAGCCCTATAATACTACTTAAAAATCATCTTAATCCTTTATGAAGCAGAAACAAAAGTGAGAAATAATTTATGACTCCCAAATTCAGTTGTTAAGTTCAGCAAAACATCAGTTGTAGAATAAAGATGTGCAAAACATTAATTTACTTTAGTGGCGTTTTCATGAAGAGGCGGAGGTCATGTTCAATAATCGAAGCATTCGAAATAAACCTAAAGGTGTGTTCTATCATTGCAAAGAATAAAATTAGTGGGTTTTTTCGTTTTCTTGTTGCTATTGCACAATATACACATTTCAGTACCAACATTTTTGAAAAAAGTTCCAGTTATTTTCCTAACTTAATTTTCAACAGTTTATGTGCAAAGTAAACATTGTTCATGCCTTTGTAGCATAAAAAATATTGTAATTAGTTTTAGTGATTTATAATTATATTGAATGTGCGAAGAAGAGCTAGGATAACCCAATCTTTCAAGAAAAAATAATAATGAAAAATATGAGTTTCCGGATATTATCGGATTGTTTGTCTTTGAAATGTTTTTGTGATCCTGTTTTAGCAAATTTAAGGAATATACTGTTTGGTATTTAAACGCTCGACCTTCCTTGCATTTGCGCATGTATCAAGTCTCTTCTTATTTTATCAAAATATTGGTGATAGTGATAAGAGGGATAAAGAATGCGAGTGGATAAAGCAGTAAGTAACCACCCCTAAGCAAGGGCTAAGGCAGAAACATGCAAAACACCGCCAACTCGGCTATTTCGATTCATTGACTGCAGTTTCGTGCTTATTATACACTCACCCGCATGGAATGCGAAACTAGCCGAGTTGGAGGCAAAAATCTTCTTATAAAGCAAAGAGAGCAGAAAAAAACTGGCAGCTAATGTGAAAGTAGAGCATCAGCGAGCGACTGCACTTGGTACGGTACATCGTTTACGAGTTGAACCGTACCAAGTGCGGTCGCTTGCTGGTGTTCTAATTTCACATTAGCTACCAGTTTTTTTCGGATGTCTTTGCTTTATTAGAGGATTTTTGACTCCAACTCGGCTAAAAGGGGCGGTTACTCACTGCTTCATCTACTCACATTCTTTATCCTTTTATCACTATCACCCATATTTTAATAAAATAAAAAGACAACTGATACATACGCAAATGCAAGGAAGGTCGAGCGTTAAAATATCAAACAGTATTTTCCTTAAATTTGCTGAAAACAGGATCACACAAACACTTCGAAGACAAACAATCCTATAATGTCCGGAAACTCATATTTTTCACTATTATTTTTTCTTCAAAGATTGGGCTATCCTATATATTCTTCGCACACTCAATATAATTATAATTAATTAAAATAAATTACAATATTTTTTATGCTACAAAGGCATGAACAGTGTTTACTTTACACATAAATTATTGAAAATTAATTTAGGAAAATAACTAGATTTTTTTTTTCAAAAATGTTGGCACTGAAATGTGTATATTGTGTAATAGCAACAAGAAAACGAAAAAAAAACCACTAATTTTATTCTTTGCAATGGTAGAACACACCTTTAGGTTTTTTTCGAATGCTTCGATTATTGAACATGACCTCCGCCTCTTCATGAAAAAGCCACTAAAGTAAATTCATGTTTTGCACATCTTTATTCTACAACTGATGTTTTGCTGAACTTAACAACTGAATTTGGGAGTCATAAATTATTTCTCACTTTTGTTTCTGCTTAATAAGGGGTTAAGATGAGTTTTAAGTAGTATAATAGGGCTGTAAATACATTTAAAAATAACGGTATGTTTGCTTTTCAGTGAAATTTAGGTGCGGAAAATGATTAGAACTTTTTTTCAAAAGTTTTGGTACTGAAATGTGTATATTACGCAATAGCAACGAGAAAACGTAAAAAACCACTAATTTTATTCTTTGCAATGATAGAACACACTTTCAGACCCATTTCGAATGCTTGCATTATCGAATAGGACTTCCGCCTTTTCGTGAAATGCCACTTAAGTAAACTCATGTTTTGCACAAGAAAAAAATTGCTTGTCGTAGTTTATTAAAATTTTATTCAAACAAAATTACATTATATAAATTTCAAGTATTTTTTTAGTAAATCCTCATACTTTCAGCAACATATCTGAGAATTTTGAGAGATATTGAAAGATTTCTGCACCCGTCACAATTTACTGAATAGATGCGCATACATGCAGATTAGGCTTAGCGGTTGACAGAAAATGCAATTTTTTGAAAAGTTTGACGGCCTGTACAACAAAAACCAGATCACATATGGGCAAAAGAATTCATATGGTTTTATGGTTACTTACTATCATAAAAATATTAAATACACCAAATTTTATCAAAATCCGAGGACATGGGTTACAAAATCCCGTTTTCCTGGGTGATTTGACATGGATTGACCCCAACGGTTTAGGAGATATTGCATTCCGAAAATTGGCCATTTTTTGCGAAAAGTGAAAAAATTACGCTCTGATCATATTTCGGACTTAGTATCGATATGAATTACTACTCTATTAGAAACAAAACGGACAGAAGTTATTGCAAATTTTAATAGCTTTGATGTAAGCCCCCAAAAAGTCTGTAGAATCAATATTTAAAATCATTATTATTAAAATCATTAAAAAAAACGCAAATTTTGATTATTTTGAGAAATTAAAGAAATTGTTTCTGACAAGGGGGGGGAGGAGAAAGGAGGACTGGACGATTTTTTAAAAAAATGCTTAGAATGGTATAAAAAAGGGTAACACTTATATTACAACGTTATTTTCATTCTAAAGAAAAATCTTACAGGTCAATTTCGACATACGTACAGCATGTCCTAATGTACTGTGTATACGACTTACGCAAAACTGAGAAAAAGTTTCTACTCTTTTTAGTTTTTTCTTTATAACTCCTAAACAATGTAACTTTTGATGATACATGTGAATACCAAATTTAAAAAAACGATAAATTTGAAACATTTTAAGCTCAAGAGGAGCTCTGTAAGACCAACGATTTAGGAGATAGGGTGAGTTCTAGTAAGTGTGTCCACTGGAAATTATATGAACACTGTCCTGAAATTGCTTCTGCAACACATCGACTATGTTAGATAACTGTCTAATAATAATTTCAATAGATAGAATTCAGGCCTAGATTCAATAGACGAAACACAATCAGATACAACTTAAATGTCTTCAAAAAAACTCTAAAGTTGAGAAGGTTTTGTTTCAGTTTCTCTTGTAGTCATACCAAGTAATTGAAGTCAAGAAATGCAAGTTGTTTCTTTGGAGTAATAGCTACTAATAACATACAAGGGGTATTTCGATCAAATACTCTAACTAAAATTTGTTTATATGACGGTACGCACTTTCCCTTTCTTTAAAGTAAGGTGGGGGTAAGCGCGTACCATTATGATGGGGCAAGTCACTATCATGAGGCATATGCGAACTATTATGCGGAGCAAGTGCGTATTATGATAAGGCAAGTGTGTACCATTACGTGGAAAATCCGACTCTCGTAATTCCCCTTTAATTTTGCTTATAGCTCTTTTATAAGCCGATTATAAATCGGACGTCATTTCCATCAAATATTTATATTTACATTGAATGCTGCATAAGATTTCAATTTTATTCATAACCTGTGAAATATATTGGTTTTTAGATATCAGTTAGTAAATTTTTCGTTGAAAATAGCGATCATAAGCTATACTTAATTTAAACCAGAATGACAAATGAAGCAATGAAATTAAGTGAAACACTAAATAAGGAACCAACTGATTTAAAAAACGAAGGTGGAGTAATGAATAAATCATATTTAAGAAAATTAAGAACACCTTGGGAAAAACCATTTCAATGTACAAGGAAAAAAAGTACAAGTATCATATCATGATCAATTATTATTATTATTATTATTATTGCTCTTTATTTTGTGTTTTTTCTTACTGCTGCTGATTCTAATCAGAAAAATATTTTAAAACCGTATTTATTCAAAGAAAAAAAAACGAATTGTTTACTCAGGTCACCTAACGATCTACCATACAAATATAATTAAAGAAAATCACACGGGTACGCACTTACAACAACGCTATTGGACGCACATGTCTCATCTTACATTTAAGAAGGGGTAAATGCGAACCCTGGCTTAAACACAGACTGATTAATGTATTAAACCAAAATAAACTATGTAGACTATAAGTGATTATTACTAAATAAAAACAACTTACATTTGCTCACTTGGTCTTATTAAAAGGACAAAGGAAGAATCACAGACACAACTCTCTCAATCTTCAAATCACAGTTGTTCGCAAGACAAGTGGAATATCACTGATTGCGTTTCATCCATGCAAGCAAGTGCTGATCCCTAGTATTAGGAATTATCCCATGGCAATTACCTAACATATTTAATATGTGCCAGAAGTTTTTTTTCCTGCTCATATTCACATAATTTAAGGTGGACGCACTTACCCCGCTAGGTAGGGAAAGTGCGTACCTTAGAATAGGTGTCATAAACCAGGTCACAAAACCTATGTTTATGGTTTATTTGACCATATTATATGCTTGAAAATCTTAGTAAAGGATCTGGAAAGAAAACTGAAAAAAATATTGTGAGTGTACAAGATTTTTCAACAGAGCAGCATCCTTCAAAACATGAACTTTGAAAAAAAATGTACGCACTTACCAGAACTCACTCTATTGCATTTCGAGTTTTTTATGCTTTGACCACATTTCGGAAAAACTACCGACATTAATTGTTGCTCCTCAAGAAACAAAATGAACATGAAGTTGCAGTAAATTTTATAGGCTTTCAGTTAAGCTCAAAAAGACGTCTGTAGGTTAACTTTTTACTTTACAATAGCGAAAGAAACAAATATCTGTTCTAGTGAAAAAATGCAAAATTTTTTTGATTATACATGTTAATAATCATTTTAAACAACACTAAATTTGACACATTTTAAACACAAGTGAAGCTCTGTAAGACTAATAGTTAAGGAGTTAAAGGGGAACAATGAAAAAATTCGGAAATTTTCGCGAGTTACGCGGCAAGCACAAGTTTTAGAAAATTGCAAACTAAGATTTACACTACCCTAGGGGACCCAAATAACATTCAAAAATCAAAATTACATCGCGATTTTGCGAATTTAGCCCTTTTCTTTGCACATTATGACTGAAATGCGACTTATATGCAAGGGCATTTTTAATCTATAAAATTTTAACAAAATATTTACGATTTACAAATTAGCTCCAGACTATGAAAGGTGATTTCTTTTATCGTCAGTTTTTAAAAATAAAAATAAATAAAAGGGGAATGGTGCACTTTTTCTCTTCAGAAAAAAATAATTTTAATAGCAATAATATCCTGAAATTTTACAAAACTACTATTCAGAATTTTCTTGCATTAATTTTGAAGAATCATTCTCTCACCTTTTCCACTGCTATAATACATCTCTGTATATGGCGTGGGTTGGAATGGTGAATAATTGATGAGCCCAGGGCCGTAAAATATTTTTTATCCTTTCAACAGGCTCCCAGCAAGCAAAATATCTTGCCTCAGGATTGCATAAAGGTTAACGCGTCGGCAAATATCACCTTGCCTAAATGCTGCCTGAATAATGTTATGTTACTCTCTAAGAGCTGTCATCGACTTGCCCCAATGTTGACTGTCAAGGTTTATGCAGCCTAATATCAGTCGAGTTACAGGGTGGGCTCTGCCTTTGAAGCATCAAAATGCTGGCATAACAGTGTGAAATCAATCTGCATGCAAGAAGTGGTAGCCATGGGCGTAATTTGGCCTCGAAAAGTGGGGGGGGCAAACTTTTTGTAAGGTTTTTTTTTCAATTAAAATAATGCAAAATGTGCTTTTTCAAAAAAAAAAAAAAAAAAAAAATATATATATATATATATATATATATATATATATATATATATAATAATAATACTAATAATCATAATAAAAATAAATAAACAAATAAATAGTAATAATAATAATAATGATGATGATGATAATAATAAAATCAAAAAATCGAAACACTTTTTACGAAATGTATATGTTAAATGTTTTAAAAACAGAAGGCAACAGAGACAAGTAACATCTTACTCTCTGTTACAGGGGTGCCCACAGGGGGGGATTATGGCGCAAGTTGCGCCATCAAAATTTTTGGGGGGGATTTTTTAAACTTATTTATTTATTTATTTAAATTATTTATTAATTTATTTTTTCAATTTAAATTATTTAATAACTTTTTTTAATTTTTTTTTTATTTTTTTTTTCATTTTTCATTTTTTTTTTTTTTTTTTTTTTTTTGCGAAGTTAATATCGAAAAATATTAACTTCTCTTAGAACGATTTGTATCTGAATTGTTGCTGAGTAGTTAGAATTAGACTGCTAAGCGGGGGAAAAAAAGATACGCTATCAATTCAACTTCAGCATTACCACTGACACCATAACAAATCTCGGCTCAAATGCAAAATAGGAACTTCTAGCCTAAACATTATTTATTAGTGGCGCCTGGAACTCGTTATTTGCGCGAGTGTTTTAGCTGCTGTATTTCACCCTAATAGACAAATAACATCAACAAATTGACATGTGTATATACCTTTTACAACTACAAAATTATGCAGTTTTTTTCTGCTCCGAAGTCATTAGCTACGGGTATTCCAACGTTTGATATTATTATTTTTATTACTTTATTATTATTTTTACACTTCAGTTCAGTTTAATCTTAACACTAGATGATAAAGATTTCTCAATGCGAGTGTCACAGTTTCTGCCTACCGTAATGTTGCCATATTAATGTGAGATGCGCTGTTATTGACTACTTTGTAGCAGTTTGTCGCGTTCATAGTAAATGGCGGTTCAAGTTTTGTGAAATTTTAAAAGAAATCCTTCGAAGATGCCTAGAGCTCTCAAAACTTCGTTCAAATATAAATGTTTAGAAGTACTTTGCAACACTGTGCACAGACAAGACAAATGGACTGAACATTGTCGCAAAAAACATGCATATAAATTTAGAAATAATATTAATATCAAGTACAAAGTTGTAGCTGTTAAGAAAGGCAGTAGTACTTGGGATAAAGCGGCTACTAACACGGGTGCAGGCTCCATTGTTTCAACGGTGACAATGACAAATATACAAAATGCACCATCAACTTCAAGGTAAGATTTATATTAAACATTCCTTGTAACAGTATTTTAGAACTATCTTACTTTGTTAATTATTTGATTTCAAAAAGGTACACTTTATATATATATATATACTAGCTGACCCGGCCACGCGTTGCTGTGGCTAAGGTATGGGTTAAACTATAATGTTTCAATACAAACGAAAAACTTTATTACCGTTATAGAGATCAACTTTATATAAATATGAACTTGAGGTCAAAATATGAAAACAATCGAACAAAAATTTCCTAAGTTTGCTAGAAACAAAAAATCAACAAAAAATGTAGCATTTTAGTACTTAGAAATATTATATTCAAGCTTGTAACAATTGAGTAAATTAAAAATTTGCTAATTGCTATTGTAACATTTTATTTTTTAATGTAACATTTTATTTTTTAATAATGTTAATAGGGTAGATAATTAACCAATATTATTTGTTATTTTTTGAATTATAAGCATTTTTATTTTCAGTTTAACTCAACACTAATCGGTGCACAATATTCTTTGTTAATCTGTCTCTTGTAAACAAAAATAGATTGGACGGTTTTCCCACACGGGAGCAAGCGACCTATAGCTGCCCATGGGAAAAACATGGATTTTCTAAATCTAAACCGCAAATTGACATTATTTGCCCTTGGGACTTATTAATGGACATGGCGAAAGCTAAACGAATGGGAAACTGTAGCCTTTTGAAGGGTATTGAAGATTCT
Organism: Uloborus plumipes; assembly: GCA_038373865.1. Classification (NCBI taxonomy): domain Eukaryota; kingdom Metazoa; phylum Arthropoda; class Arachnida; order Araneae; family Uloboridae; genus Uloborus; species Uloborus plumipes. Next base: position 29,626 of record JAXGGA010001871.1, read on the forward strand.
GACGGTTTCATTGGGATACGCGGCAAGAGAACTACTTCATCTTTAGCTTACCAGTAAAAATGATTGCCTCAATAATGTTCCCGGTGATTTTTTTGATAACTAAACGCGTACTATTGCGTAATCTCGGTGGATTTAAATTACGTAGAAGAACTATGGGTAAACCAATTTTTAACCGCAGATTATGTGGTGGCATTCCGGGTATGTTTAAAGAATTCTAGCCAAGAATGCAGAAAAGCTGGTAGCTAAATAGATAATTTGCAATAAAAAATACATTGCGGTCCTAAATTGAGATAAAAACTATCCTATCATTTAAGTTATCCAAACTGAAACTGCGTGCAAAATTTGACTAAAATCGGTTCAGTAGCTGAGGAGTCCATTGGACACAAACACAGGGACACGTAATTTTTATATATTATAAGAAAGGTTATTACTTGTTTACTGCGCTCCAGAAGCTCCCAGAACGTGTGCTTTACGTCGCTCAGCCATGGAGGTGTCAAAAAAAAAAAGGCTTAGTAAAAAGGTTTAGCCAAGAACACAGAAAAGCTGGTAGCTAAATACATAATTTGCAATAAAAAATATATTGCGGTCCTAAATTGAGATAAAAGCTATCCTATCATTTAAGTTGGACCAAACTGAAACTGCGTGTAAAATTTGGTTAAAATCGGTTCAGTAGCTGAGGAGTCCATTAGCCACAAGCACAGGGATACGTAATTTTTATATATTAAGATATTACCTGTTTACAGCGCTCCGAAGCTGTCAGAACGTGTGCTTTATGTCGCTCAGCCATGGAGGTGTCAAAAAAGGCTTAGTAAAAAGGCTTAGTAAAAAGGTTTAGCCAAGAACACAGAAAAGCTGGTAGCTAAATACATAATTTGCAATTAAAAATACATTGCGGTCCTAAATTGAGATATAAACTATCCTATCATTTAAGTTGGACCAAACTGAAACTGCGTGCAAAATTTGGTTACAATCGGTTCAGTAATTGAGGAGTCCATTGGCCACAAACACAGGGACACGTAATTTTTATATATTAAGATATATATATATGTATATAACCACCAAACACCTGGTTTATTAAATAGTATTAATGACGGTTCATAGTTTTAAGTGGCTATATATGGGCATGGCTTGCATCTTAAAAATCTTGAACTATTTTTATGCATGCGTTGAAATAGGGAATTCATTGGTTCCATGATATCTATGACACATGAATATTGCGCTAAAAGTTAAAAGGGAGAAAATGAATTTTTTAGTGTCTGCCTGAGAAGTTAATTTGTTTGTTTCTAACGGGACTAAGATTCTTTCATGTTGCACAATTATTTCTTGATGGCTATTACCATTTGAGAGGCACCTGGACTCTTACGAAGTGGAGGGTAAGCCCGTCATTTAGGGGGTCAGAGGGTCAACACCCCCTCCCCGGCTTTGGGAAACCAATGTGTTTACCTGCAAGTGGGCGGGGTTTTTACTATTTTTTGGCAAATTTTACATTGAATACATACCCATTGCCCCCGCTGGAAAAGTTTGAAATGACGGCCCAGGCAAAGAGGCATTATTTTCATTTGCTAAGTGTAAGTTATATCATTGATTTAATTTCTTGTTGCTATTGGGAATTACTAATCATTTTCATAGCTATTTTTATTATATTTATCCCACCCGAATTTATTATCTGATTTTATTAATTTATGCCTCATTATAAACTCCCAAATGAGAAAATTTTCGTGGAAATTTACGACTTCACGCTTTTGACTGGTTAACACATATAAATATTACAATGGTATTTATCTACCTTTTTATGCGTCATATTTTTAAACATTTGAATTGCCTTTCAATGTTTGATTTTACTATCAAAGATCGAGTTGAAATGATTGTTTTATTTATATGACACTCATTAATCTACGAAAATGTTTGTTTGTACTATAATAGTTATTTTCATTCGCATAGCACAAGCAAGTTTATTTAGTTAATTTATTGCTGTTTATTGTAAATATTTTTAACTAATCTTATCCCTTCAGATTCTGTTTATTTCACCCAGCCTTATTTAAACAAATAGTGCGTAAAAATCATGTGATTAGAAGTATTGCATTCAGTTTATACCTTCAGTGTCTATTTTTAAGTCATAATAAAATGATAACTTTCAGTGGCGTAGCGCAGAATTTTTTTAATTAAATAATAATAATTGTAATAAAAATAAATAAATAAATAAATAATATTAAAAAAATAAATAAATAAATAAATAATATTAAAAAAATAAATAAATAGAGAGCGCTAAAAATAAAAATAAATAAGTAAAAGAGGGTTGGCAAAATTTTTGGGGGGGAATTTGCGCCATTGAGCTTGGGGGGGATGGGCACCCCTGCTCTGTTACTGAGAGTAGATTAGGGTGATTCAAAAAAAATTTTTTTTTTTTGCTACGGACCAAGGCGCACCCTACTATTTTTACATTTACGTATGAGATCACTCCCTTAAAATTTCAGCTCCCTGCTCTTAATGGAAGATGGTGCTCAAACACCCTTCATTTTTACGCTTTTTCGTAATTTTTCACAATTTCCAAGTTTTTCAGACCAAAGAGAACATTTTCTTGGAAGAGATTTTTTTTTTTCATTTTCCAACGCTTAAATATTAGTTTAAACAATTGAAAAGTTTCTTAACCGTTTGAATCTATATAGCAACACCTTTGATACAATCGATTATTTAGTAGATCGCAGCATACAATGTAGATTGCAGTACTACTAGTCTACATATTGTACTATGATTTTCAAAACTTACGCTTGCCGAAATAGAGTTATGGAAGAGCTGTGCAAAATGTTTTTTTATGTTTTTAAAGTAGTGGAATGCAGAGAAAAAAATTGCAAGATTTAAAGTTTTAAACTAATAGGGCTAACAGTACCACAAGAAGAATGAATTAAATTATAAAAACTAATTGCACAAAATAAACTATTGTAGCTGGTCTGGCATAGAACTAATCTGAAATTTAGGCAAAGATATTTACTTCATGCTTACTTTGGCCAACATATTTCTCACAAGTTCTATTCTTTTTAATAACTTTAAAGCGAAAAAATGTTTGGCAAAGAATTAAACAATTAAACATAAAAAAAAATGTTGCACATAGACCTTAAAAAATACTTTAACAAGTTTAAAACTTCAACACTGTAAGCTTTTTATAAATCTATAGATAAATCTATGATCACTCTTGCTGATTATAAAGAGATAATTAGTTATTATTAGTCAATTAGGGAGCTTATCTGAGAAAATCCAGTCTCTTATATGCCGCAAAATATTTATGTTCCTATAAAAGAAAGAGATTTTTCATTTAATCATGAGAGAAAAAACCTAGGTACAACACTTTCTACAGTTTAAGCGCCTTTTTGTACAGTAAAACAAATAGATTGAACATTAATAGATGCTTTATTTGCTATTAAAACTTCTGGGAATATCTGAACTTCGGAAAAACCTTATAAGATATGAACGACCTGGAAATTGAAATAACAAGTAGGACAGTTTTATTAAAGTACTTGTGACACCTTCCTGGTGAATTAATTAGTTTGACTTAGTTTTTCGTGTCAAATTCTAGTTGAAAGAAAAGCAAGTTATTACAAGAATAAAGATGTGAAATATAACAAGTGTAGTACAGAACAATAGGATTTTTTTCAAACATGAATATTAGGATTATTTTCTAACATTCTTCGTCCTACGCCCCAACGAATGCAAATATAGTATCAATCACAGAATTAAAAGAATTAGCAAAAGTTAATAAATTTTAGCTATTAAAAATGCATTCTGTTTGTCTATGGATTTTAGTAGGAAAAAAAGAAAATATATTAATAAAAATGTATCGTGAAATTTTAAGCTTTAGAACATAATATTGTTTATTTGTTTTCACGGATTTGACAAATTTTATAATTGAAAAAAATATTAAATTAATGTTGCGAAAACGCAACACTAGCAGGGAATGGGTTAGAGTACTTGTGACACCTTTCTGGTGAATTAATTAGTTTGACTTAGTTTTTCGTGTCAAATTCTAGTTGAAAGAAAAGCAAGTTATTACAAGAATAAAGATGTGAAATATAACAAGTATAGTACAGAACAATTGGATTTTTTTCAAACATGAATATTAGGGATTTTTTCAAACATGAATATTAGGGATTATTTTCTAACATTCTTTGTCCTACGCTCCAACGAATGCAAATATAATATCAATCACAGAATTAAAAGAAAAAAATTAAAATAAATAAATAATGGTGAATAACATTGCTGAGGAAAATGTTCAAATAATTCAAGAATTATGTTGCACCAAAAAAATAAGTGTACAAATTTGAAGCTGGAAAAAATGAGTTGTTGATGATATGTTAAATATTTTACGGAGGGGAGGGGAGGGGAAAATACCCCCATTAGTCTCCTAACTTGCAAAAAGTGTTTATTATTTTAGACTTTTCACCTCTCTAGCCCTATAGAAGAATGTTAATATAAAATATAATGCTTCCTTCCCCTCCAAAATATATTTATGAAATTGTCGAAATCTGGTGAAAATAGGAGGGGAATGGGGCGCTATTTTCGAAAAGTTGGAGGCAATGGGGGAAAAGAGTGGCCATATTAGGATTCAGGGGATCATTGAACATAAGAATCAGCAGGAATGATAGCAAAACACCTGGATTTTTTTTTTTTTTTTTGCCGCTCAACCGAAAAACCCTTGAAATTGACAAAAACTGGAGAACTATTTGAGCTTTGAGCACCGTCTTTTTATTTAAGTAGGAGGTTGAAAATTTGGCACAAAATTAGGGTGGATAAAGGTAAAAAAATGAGCCACCGCCGTGACCTCTAGGACAATTTTTTTTTACCATAGGTTTGTGAACCACCCTAGAGTACATCTTAAAGAAAACCTACAGAGGGATTAGTCCAGTTATTCATAACTTGAGTGAAAAAATCGTGGGAATGAGTTAGATATTCCCATACGCCTTCCATGGTGGTCTGATCCATAAAATAGTGGAAGAAACTAATAATAGCCAATAGCTTCCATAAATAATGACAGATGTTAAAGAACACTATCTTAACTCTATACCAAGATAAGCTTCAAGTCCTTCTCACAACTTTAAAGGGACTGACTTCCACGAAACCATCAAGGATCCAAGGCACCGTCAAAGCTGAAAGACCACCTTGAGCGTTAACTCGGGAGCCGGCTCTCAAGGGAATCATGCCCACCGTAGGTCAGCTTAAAACTGTAGAATCAATGGAATCAGAGCTGTGTTCCGGGCTTCAGCTACGTCTAAATAACTACAGCGGATTGTCAGTGTTGCAATTAAAAAAAAAGGGGGAAGTAAAAACAGAGAGAGGGCTAATCTGAAACAGAGTCGAGGGGGGAGGGGGGACTGTACTGTAACATTTATTTAAAAAAATGTCATGTAAATGTTTCTTTAAAAAATAATAAAAAGAAATTGAAAAAGGGAAACATCAATTAAATTTGCCAAACAACTTTCAAGTATCAGCTACAAGTATTGTTTTATTATGCAATTTTATCATCTTTTTTCGTTCAAATTGCTTTTTTCAAAGATACCTTAAGCAACGTAAATTAAATAGATTTTGTCCTTTCAGAGCCGCTTGTTTGACCATGTATGTCTAGGGAGGTCTTATGGATAAAATCAGACCCTATTTATTGCTTAAGCAGTTTCCGAGTAACAGGGGGTGGGGGCTCGCTATCAGAAAGAGAGGTTGCTTCCTTGTACCGAGACTGTCTCTGTGTCCCGTCTTTTCCTACAATGGTTACATTTATTAAATTACATTTTTTTCTCGTTTGAAAATAAGGTATGCATCATTTGACAAACAATTGAAAAAAAATTTTTCACATAAAAACTAGGGGGGCAAAATAATAACTCTGCCCTTGGACCAAAAAAAGTAGGGGGGCACTTGCCCCCCTATGCCCCCCTAGATTACGCCACTGGTGGTAGCTATTGTAATCTTGCATACATATTATCTTGACATTAAAATGGCAGGATACATTGATATAACAGTGTGAAATTAGTCTGTATGCAAGGTGCAATTGCTTGCAAGGTCTTTCTTTCTTTCTTTTCTTTTTTTTTGTGTGTTATTTTCGCTTCAAATTCACGAAGTAAATTTCATTCTTTAACTATTAGTTTCATTCTTCAAGAAAATTGTTTTTTAGCTTAGAATATTTTTAAGCTGACACATGATTGGAAAGTCACATAGAGATATTTGCTTTCGTTCGATTTGCAATTTATTTGCGGATAATGAAAATTACTTCATTGATTTTAGAATAAACTTTACATATTAAAATTCATAGACTTCTTATATAGTGGCAAAAACATAGTTAGATTTTTTATTATTTATTTATTTTATTATTATTATTATTATTTTTTTTTTTGCTTAACAGAATGAGTCGCACTATTAAAAATACAATGCAATATTTTATTTATTTAAAAATGTATGCTTCTTTTCGAATTATTAATACATAAAATGTCTGGGTTAAAATTATGGAGAAATATTAATAAATATCGCAGATAATAAACAAAAAAATCTAAGTCCATTTCTGAGTGGATGTCAGCTTAAAAAATACACTTAGACAAAAAACTAATTTATTTTCAAGAATAACATAAATAGTTATTGAATAAAATTAAACTTACTAGCGAGCTTGAAGTCATTTTATGGTAAAACCGTCACTGCGTATAATCCCTTGTCTGCTTTGTTTAAGAACGAAAAACTTTATTTTTGCCCATTTCTGCCATTGATCGCGATATTTATTGTGTATAGCACTTGTTAAATAAAGGCAGTTAAGAATGATTCAAATAATTTCTAACACAATCATATTCCACGCTTAAGCAAACAGATTTTTAACGAAGCCAAACTGCGCTACCACGTGCAAGCTAACTCGCTCTCATGTTCTTGATAACGCCGAAGAAAAAAACCCACGATACAAGAAACTAGGAATGCTGGGAATAACAGTCCGCGCATGCGTATCTTTCAACAAAGATCCAGGTGGGTCGGGAGCATGGGTCTTTGTTTGCTAATGACTCTGACGGCAACAGCATGAAACCAGTGTTTCTCAACTGCTCCTTTTGAATCCTGACGCTGACAACATGTATGCAGTCTTAATATTGCAGGAGGAAATCAGTATGGATATTGAAAGATGAATATAATCTTGCACACGTGCTGTTTTTGCAATATATACTTTTTAATCTTTATACAGTCTGTATGCAGTAATTTAAATTTAATACTGACGCCATCAGTACATTATCAAGATCTGTCAAGGCTGATGCAAGAAATTTTGCTTGTAGGGCTTCTTTCATTTTATTTACCTTATCTATGATTTGTATTTTATATTAATCTGCTGATTAAAATTTCTTAATTAGAGCTTACTATTTAATTTATATCGCATGAAATAAACAATAGGGCAGTAGCAGTCACGTGCTTTTGCATAGCAACGGAGCCTAGCAGCCGTTCCTGGTGGACAAGCAACTTCATGTTTACCGTATGTGTAGCATATGGTATTGCGAGTGCGCAATTGTTTTTTTTTTAGCCTTTTTTTAAGTGTAAAATGTATTCCGAGTCTTCATAACGAAGCAAAAAGAAGATACATTGATAAAATTAAGATCATTAATAATTAGGATCCGTATTTATTAAGTAAAAAGGAATTTTAAACTGATGCGCGTCTAACTTGCCGTACAAATACAAAAAAAAGAAAACGAAGCATCGATAGTTCCACAGTTTATGAATATTTAATGCATTAAGAACAATCAAATCCTATCAAAGCTAACATATTAACAGACAGTTTGTTATTCTACTTAGTGGTTAAAAACACGGAGAGTCAGAGCATTTTTTAACATAGGGACTAGGCGACACTAATGTCGCCTAATGAAGAAAATTTGTCGCCTAGAAAAGGCAAAACAGAGTCACTGGGCGACATTGTAAAATCAACGAACCTGATCAAGACTTGTATCGGGACAGAGACTTCATAAAAAAAAATATTTACTGAGGAAAGCACTATCTAAACATCTTGTCCACAAAGGGTTGTTTTTTGTGTTTTTAATGTTTATGGTATTATACTATTGAATTAATCCAGAAAAAAAAATATGGTATCCCTGAAAGAATTATATGTATTTATTTAGATTACGCATAAAAAGTATTTTCAACATGCAAACACAAGAGCAAAGCAAAATTATTGAAAAAAGAGAATATTGAAAAGGATATAACATGTAAAATAAATAAACAACAAGCAAAAGTTTTACTAAACAGCACAAGAGTTACTGAAAATTGCATTCTTTTATAATTGGTTATGAAACTTCAAGAGACCGGGTAAGTATTTGCTCTATTCGTGATTATCTATAGTGGTTCTTTTTTTATATATAGTACAGTGTTTTATTAATTTATTTATATTTTTCACAATTCTTTGCAGGTTTTTTTTTTTTTTTTTTTTTTTTGTAATTTTTGCAAAAAATACTACAAGAAAAGAGTAACACATGTACATTCCTTAAACTTTACCGCCAGAAAAGAAAAAAAAAGTTTTACTTTTGTTACATCTCTTTAGATTGAATATAATTTTACAAATATTGGGTAAAATTTTCCAATTTTTTTTTTTGAAATATTATTTAAAATATTAAAATAAATGTTTTTTTTTTTTTGTAAATTTTTATCTATTTTTGCCCCCCCCCCCCCCAGACACATTTTATGACAGACAACCGCCCCGTGTCGCCCAGTGAAAAATCCTTAAAAAATGCTCTGCGGAGAGTTTGTAAATCATACTTTTTTTTAATAATTGATGTGTTGAAAATGAAACATCAGTTTGAAATACAAACACAGCAATCCAAAACTGAAAAAAAAACGGGTCAAAATAATAGTCAAATCCTCAAGAAAAAAGATTACAGAGCGAATCATCGGTAAGAAAAGCAGACGACGTTTCGAGTTTGTTTAGCTGTCATCAGCACGTGGTGTTTGTTCGTCTACCAGGATGACGTCAGCTGCTAATTTACTTTTGATCACAACCCAAAAGAAATACTTATAAGAACATTATTAAGAAATACTGTAATATTATTTCACAAACAATAATGAACAGTGAAATTAGTGAAGTATAATGTACTTAAAGGTTGTCACAACGTTAACAACCACTCCCCAACTTGGGCAAGACTTTTTTTTTCAGAAGCCATCAACTTCAACATACATGAGGACTGCGTACTATGTTCTTTGCCTCCTGTCAAACACAGGACAGATTTACGGCACAGAGGGGATGAAATAACATCCATGGGCAAGGTGAGACTCGAACCCGTGATCACTTGCTGACGAGAGAGTACTCTACCTTCATGCCCATGCCCACGTGGCCCCCGGGCAAGACTTTTCTCTGCCACTCAGTCGCCGTATCACTCCAGATTTCTTTTCTGGTCAGTTCAAGATTTTCCATGCAAGAAAACCTTACTAACTTCTTTTCTAACGCGTCAGCAGGTTGAGAAAATATTATCTACAGTAATATTATCATTTTCGTAAACACTATTTAAAAACATTAAAGAGCTGAAATAATATCAATAAATAAAGCGAAGAAGTAGTTCTCGAATTTCGAAAGTTTCATCGTCATCGAGCTGTCGTATGACGTTCGGGCATGAAGAATTACATCTGTTGTAAATAATATGATTGATAATGAGTTTCTCATAACAATTCTTGAATGGTCTTAGAAACATTTCATCAAAACATGTATTTTTATCCGGTAATAGTCCTTATTATATTTGGAAATATCAGAACGTTTAGTTCCGCTTCTGTAGAAGACATAACTGAAGGTATGAACTGTTTTTGTTTTGATTCCTCCTCAACATATTCCCTTTGGCAGTTGTAATTTTTAAGATACGAAAAAACTTTATTGTATGTATTAGTTTTCCATGCTTACCCAGTGTTAAAATAATTTGTTGTCTGACTGGCATATGATAATCGATAAATTTTGTTGTCGTTCGATGAGTAGAGTTTTTATGTAATAAGGTGCTTTGTAAGTCGTTACTGTACAAAGCTGTTTGCCAGTCTTATCTAATATAGAGTACTCTACTACTTAAAATTTTGAAAGATATTTTTGTGAAGGAAGTTACTTTTCTTCACAATACACATAATAACTTGTTTTGAATGATTTGATCAAACTACTTTCTATTTTCAACCATGAAAAATAAATAGATAAATTGAAATAAATAAATAAACTGAATTTAAGGCTTATATAACCTTGTAATACACTAGTATCCCTCTCCTTCATGCCATTTTCATGGCATTTTTCTTCTAACACGTCCAGTTTTAACGCAGCTTGAGATCTGTAATGTGTTTTTTCAAGTAGCCTTTATTGAAGTTTTCATATTAATTGACTTATTTTAAATGCACAATTATTTAAAACTTAATTTTTCACTTATATAAGAACTGGTAGGAACCCATTTAGATCTGTAAATAGCCTGAATTCGAGGCTTGGAAGGTTTTAGTCAACAAGATTACAATCAAATAAAACTAGAATGTGCCTCAGATAGTTAAAACCACCTATTTATGAACAAATCTGAAAATAAAATAACATTGAAACTGAAATGGGATTAAGGATTGTTTAAGCCGTTCATTCAGCTCTCTCTAGTTATGTGGATCAGATAAATACCCTGTGGATTAGTAAATATTTTTGGTTACCCTAAATGTCAGTAAATATCCCAAAAATTGGGTTATTTTTCAAAAAACAAAGTTAAATGGATGGCAAACTTTTATCCAAACATTAAATAATAGTAAAAATTGATACATTCAGATGTATTATACATAGTTAATAAAACATTTTAGTTAAGCATTTGATGAAATTCTTAAAAAATAAATTGTGGATTAAAAAAAGAAATTGTGGAATTTCGTGATTTTAAAAATATATATGCATTCCCAGAAAGGAAAGAACTAAAAAATGCAGTGTTTGTCCACTGGTTGGAACCAATGTATACAGTTTACCAATTGATTTCAATGTTTTTTTCACTCGTATGGTGGACTTTTTTTCATTCACCCCCCCCCCCCCTCACCCCACACACACAAAAAGCCTGATGTAGAACCTCCGAAATTTTCATGATTTTTGACAAATAATTTCATTTATCAATGAAAATACTTTTACAATCAAGTGCTAAGGGCTAGTTTGGCACAACTTAGTGTTTAGCACATGTGAGCAGCGGCGGACTGGCTATGTGGGAATTTGGGAAAATGCCAGAAGGGCCGGTCCTTTCCTGGGCCAAAAAGGGCCGGCCCATATAAACCAGACTTTTTTTATCAAAAAAAAAAAAAGTAATTTCCGTAAAACTACCAAATACAAGGCCGCCGAGACGGCAGGAGCAAAATTTCTAGAGTTCGACTGCAGAAAGGGAGCGGGCCATCTATTTCTAATGTTTGAAGAAAGGGCCACCAAAGCAAAAAAAACGAGCTGATGAACTTTAACGCGAGTATATCAACAATCTACTGTAGATGTACTTCTGAATGACCAACAGTTTAGGTCAATTGTCTGTCAGATGCTTATCATTAGAAGTGTTCATAGCCATCATGTGCGTGGTTCTCTTTTGTGACTAGTTATTGTGCCATCTCTTGCCACCTGCTAGCCCCGGGTGTAATGAATGTAATACAAGACGTTCGTCAGGGAAGACAGTCCTTCATCGTTCAGACGCCCTTCTTGGGGTAAACACTTGACGACATATTTACATTTTTAATTTTTTTAATAAAAATATTATTATAAAAATCCCTTCAAAATGGGGACAAAAACGTAGGCCTCTGGAATACGCTTTAAATAGATAAGAAGTTAAAATACAGTCAGCAGGGTTTAAAATTTTATACTGAATACTAAGATTAAATTTTTGGAGCTATCAATTTGAAAAATTGCCGATCCTCTAAACGTACCAAAAGATAACCTACAATACAATTGCGTTTTTTATTTCTTTTTTAATTTCAAAATATTTTTCGGTTTTATCCCCCACATCTCTTTGTCCCTATATCATCAAGGGTCTTCCAAAACTGCTTGTTTAGAGCTAAAATTTCGAAAACGAATTTTCGAGAGAGTGTCTCCGATCCCATTCTCCCTATCATAATCGGAGATGATTAGATTTTCGTTTTTAAGATTTCAATTTCGAAAAAGGTCTCTCCCTGGAACCTCGTTTAGATTACCAAAGATTGTCTAAATTGCATTTTTAAGAAGATTAATTCGAAAATTTTCCTCGAATCCTCGTCCCCTGAATTTTACCAAAGATCGTCTAAAACTGCATTTTTCGAGCTACAATTTAAAAAAATTTCCCAGGGAGGACCGCCTGGACCCCCTTTTCTATACTATTAATTGATGTATAACAGATGCCCTTTACAAATTTCGATTTGGAAAACGGAAGGTTGAGTACCCCCTCGAATTTCATTTTTCCCCCAACATTTTCGAAGATTAGTTTTAAAATACATTTTTAAAACTACAAAGGTCGATCTGAGTAACAAATACACTCGCGATTAAACTATATTAAATTGCATTCTGCTACTGCTCTCAGTGTGGTCTCAGTAAATAAATTTCAAAATTATTTGGCTATAATAATTTGGAGAAGTTCATGATTTTAGTTCACCGGCAGACACTCCCCCCCCCCCTCCACCGGGGCTGCATCTGAAAAAATATGCCAGGGCTGAATTTTCATCTCAGTCCGTCCCTGCATGTGAGTGTTAAAATATCTCAATGAATTTAATGACACAATGAATTTTTAAAAGTGAAATAGTGCACCAGTGTCCATTCACTGCTCAGTTTACCCTTCTAAATTAGAAAATAACAAATTATTTGCAAGTGGAGAAGGTATTAGATTGAAAACATAATTTGTGTAACTTAGATCACAATTTAAATTCAAAGTCTGATTGAAGTATCTTAATATGATTCAGAGTATTGCTTAAACTACAACCTAAGATTATAAGCGATTATAAGAGTGATTATGCTCGGGAAGTTCTGCTTTATAGTTTCAGATTTAGTTCATTTTTCAATTATTTTCCTATGAATTAAAAGAGAACAAATGCTTTTCAGCAATGTAGCTGCTGAAAATATTTTACCCCACAGCTATTTGTAAATGAGCAAAAACTCATTTCAGAAAGAGAACTGGAGCACTTTTAAGTTCAGAAGCAATTTTTCTTCCTTTTTATTTAAATTTTGATTTAGGATTTTTAAATGGTCGATGATTTTAATGATTTTTTAAATAGTATCACAATTTCTCCTGTAATTGTTGATATCTTTCATTCTCATTTCTTTTAGCAACTTAACCAAATTATTCTACTTTACTTACTATCCTCAATAATCAACACACACATACATGCTATGATATATATTACATAAATGCAGGTATTTGTGTCAATGAGATTTCACTGGAAAGTAAATATGCAGATGCAGAATAACCATTTTGAGTATTACGCTAGGTACTTACCTTTTAAAATAAATATTAGGGTATTTTGCATCACTAACTCTCTCTCTAAAAAGTTAAAATTCTTACTTTTAAATTTTAATTTAGTAATGTATGAATTCCATAGCTATTTTAACATCTACAGCTTGAAAGAGCTGCAGTCTTAATTTAGGTCATGGGTCTGTCCAGGGTTTTTTACATTTTTTGTGAAAAACTAAATGATTTTGTGAAAAAAAAAAAGGCCAATAATTATAAACTGAAAAGATTTAAAATCTTATAATATTTGAAACAAAATTCAAACATCAATTCAGTACTTCATTTCCTGATACATAGCACTTTTAAAAAACACAGGATTTCGTTTAAAATTTTTGAAATAAAAAATATTAAAAAATTAATTCTTTTTTTCTCTTAAAAAAGTGTAGTAAACATCAAAAATGTGAAAAATCTGATTCCTGTAACTAATGCAAGGAGCTCGTGATTTTCAGAGTGCATCAAAAACGTAGAAACCGCATATAAAAGAATTTATTTTGGTAACATTATTTTACAATTGCATTTTAAAGGTCTATGATAACATATTATTAATATCTGATAGCACAATTAATGCAAAAATAAGACAAAACGATCCATTCAGCAAAATAATGATTTGAGCAAAAAATAAAGAGATTTTTCATTTATTTGCCTCCTAACAAAGAGTAATTAGCTTGAAAATGAGTAAAATTAGATTTTCATATTGGATGCAAAGAGATCGCATTTTTCAAAATGAAAGCATCAAAAGTATAAAAACAGTAAATAAAATAATCTGTTCAAGTCAAATAATTTTAGAATTACATTTCATCAGGTTTATATGATAAATGTTATTAATAATCACTGAAATGTTTGTAAAAAATTCGAAGGAAAAAAAAAATGGAAGTAGTGAGATAATTTTCTGCCAAAATAAGGTCATAACATTGCACCAAAGGTGCTAGATGGTGATATTTTTTAAAAGTTGGTAACTCTTTCAGAAGCAACCACATTTTTTCTCCAAACATAGCCATCTGTTTGCAGTTCTAAGAAGATCAATTTGCTGATATTCGCTATTATTATCATTTTCTTTTTTATTTAAGTAATCAGTGGGGAGAAAAATCCTTACTCTGTGCATATTTATAGAAATCTGAAACAGGGCAGCATCGCAGCAAGCCAGTGGCGTACTCAAGGGGTGGGCTGATAGAGCTGCAGCCCCCTCCGAAATTTTCCAAACACATTTTAAAAACATTAGCTGAAACCGTTTATTATTTTTTCTTTCTTTCTGAAATCGAGACTTGATATTTTTTTTAAAGAATATTAAGTATTGGGCAAAATTAAAAGAAAAGGGAGAAAGTGAATTCCTTCTTCTTTTCTCTCTTTTTTATATATTTCTACATTTTACTGTATGAGAAGTGTATGATTATCTTATAATTCAATTTTGTGATATTTATTTCAAATACCTTTCAGAAACACCGATTAATGCTTGTTTATTCACCTAATTTGGTTAAATAAATTTTAACAAATGTGTGATTGAAACCCAAAATTAGGGATATAGTAAAATAAACAGTAAAATCATTGTTATTATAGCTCAATTTTGCAAAAATATTGCATACATTTTTTAAGGAACACCTTCTTTAACCCATTTATGCCCAGTAGCCTAAAAACGGGACGCTTGTTAGTTAATACAAAAACCTGTAATGGGTATATCCTTTTACTAAAGCTGTTTTTCACAAGGTAAATAGTCCTTCTTGAAAAAACCAGTTAGAGCCACTATTTGGACGTCAGAGATTATTTATTGACAGCTATTTTCAGACAAATCAGTCAAGCAACGATCCAGCATGGGTAGCCACCGAAAGTAATTTTTTTTGCGAATTTATTTTTCATAAAACTAAACTATTTTAAGATGATTTGCTTAAAATTGATCACAGATGCCTTCTGTAATGTTACTTTGCAAAAGTAAAGTCAAATAAGGCTGTATTTTGCGCAAATATCTGCTTAGTGTCCCAGAAACAGGACGTTAAATAACTTAATAAATATGGCAACGGTAATCTATTTTATGCCTAAAATGTATGTAAACCATTCCAAGTAAGAGTTTTAAACAGATAAAAATTGAAAAAAAAAATGTTAAAAAAACTTGGGCATAAATGGGTTAATACAAAAAAATTTTCAGTTTCTATTTTCATCAAAATGCTTTTTGTCTCAACAATAATCATAATGATAAAACAAAATTAATGATGTATTTTTGTCATCTTAAATTAGCATATCAGAAATTCGATACATTTACTGTTCTTAGCTACATTTTACGAGGTGCCACGCCCCCTTCTCTCAAAGAATCTTGGCTCAGCCCCCCCTGAAATGATTTGTCTGCGTACGCCGCTGCAGCAAGCCATTTTGATTTGCATATGATAAAACAAAGAAGCAAAATTATTAAAACAAAACAACTACCTTTTAAGTTGTTAATTTCTTTGAAAGAAACCAACAAAAAGGACTACATTTGACTACATTGAAGATTTCTGGCTTCCCTGAGCATCACAGGCAGGAAGTGTGCCTGCCGATTTTTTTTCTTGGCAAAATTTGTATATTTGTGTGTAAGTAATTCCCTTCTGTCCTTCTTTAATTTCAGAATAGACCCCTAAAATTATGGACTTTTAAAGGGAAATATAATATGCTAGCATTATTTTGATTTCTGATTTTCTTTTTCAATGAATAATTTGTGAAAGGTTCGTTTTATTTGATCAGCATTTTGTGAAGGCTGCGTTTTGCTTAATCGAATTTTGTGAAAGGTCCGTTTTGCTTGATCAGATTTTTGTGAAGAGTCCGTTAACCTTTAAGAATCGGGTGGCACACATGCTGTACCACAAGTTTTTTCCCTTTGAGGACAGGGTTCAAATCTTCAATTCAATCAAAGGGCAGGGACTTTTCCAAGATTTCATACCCCCTTACTGGGGGATTATGGCTTTATATTCGAACTGCAAAGTCATAAAACCTACATACTTGCCATTGCACCTTCCCATCTTTAGAGGAAAAGAAATCTGAGGTTCAACAGTTGTACCGCCCATACTGAAATAAACTTCTATACCTATAGCCTCGTATCCAAAATTCCTCTGACCAGACAATTGTAGCAGGGGCCGCGCTAAGCGTTCGCCACCTCGCCAAATGCTATAAAATAGAAAATTCGGCGAAAAAAATTCTGATTTGGCTAAAGTATTGGCGAATGGAAAATTGTCAGAAATTTTCACTTGGGGCAAAAATACACTTATTACATTAAAAAAACAAACAATTAAAATTCTTTGATTAAAACTCTCGAAGTTTGGCTAAGACTTTTGAAATTTGGCTTATTTACTGGCTAACAACTTAAAATCCTTAGCGCGGTCTCTGTGTAGGTATAAAAAACTCTAAAAGGGCAGATCACAGGAGGGGGAAGGGGAAGCATAGAGAAATTTTTGCTATCCAGGTCCATCTTATGATGCAGACTTTGTTTCCTGTGGGACATGGAATTTTCCAGATGATAATGCTCCTATCCAGGCAGCCTAATTTATCCAATCATGTTTCGATAAACACCAGGGATAAACTTAAGCATCTACCTTGGCTCATACACTCGCCTGACCTTAGTATTATTAGACCAGTGCGATCAGTGTTTGAAATAAGCAGTCGTTAGTTGCATTTTGCAATAAAAAATTTTGATTTAATGCCATTCCACAAAATTGTTGCTGTTTCGAAAGACACATGACTTCTCATAGATTTCGTTAAAAAGTAATAATTTAAGATAATGAACAAAGTTTTTTCTGAGAAGTCACTGGTTTGTGATTTCTTAATCAATAAAGTTTTGTTCCGGAGTGTATTGAAGTTTTTTTTCCTGACTCAAACATGACTTGTGCTTGAGCCCGATAACAAATTTGTAACAATAATTTCCAAATGCAGTCAATTTATTCTCAAAAAAATTTTCTTCTGTATATTTTAGATATTTTTAAATATGCTATTGGATAAATAGAAAATTTCTATTTTTTTGAATGTTTCTTAATGTTTGGCTACATGTATTTAATTTTTTTGAAATGGCACCTAAGTTCATTTTTATACATCCAAACTTATATTAGGTGTCTTCATGACACCTAGATTTAAATCTTTATTTCTAGCACTATGTATAATAAATTTCAGAGCATTCAATATGGAATGAATATACTCCATCGACATCTCTCCCCTAAGTTACACAGTATCTCCATGAAGAATAGTACAGTATTCTTCAAAACATTACTCAGCACTTGTATGAATCCTTGCTGTAAATTACATAACAAAGGCAATCGTACAATATACTAATAACATAGGGATCTTAATAAATCTGAAGTGTTTCTATTGTTTTGATAACCATATGTTTGTTTTAAGAGCTGAAAATTTCAAATAAATATATTTGACTATAAAATGTTTTCTTTTTTCTATTTTAGCTCTTTGTGAAACCAGCAATGATTGTGAAAGTTGTTTTAATGATAAAAATTCTACCGTGTACTGTGTGTCCGGTAAATATATTTTAATATATGTTATTATATAATTTCAATATCTGCATTGTATGATACATTCTTTGTTTTGTTTTTTTTAAATCAATTTACGTGTTAAATAAGTCTTAACTTAGTGTGGACTCACTTTAAACTTTAAGTTAAAAAAAATAGTGAAGTGGAAGATAGTTTTTCTTTAAATCTAAAATTTATTTGAAACTAATTATAAGTTAATTCATTCAGATTTTAATGTCTTATATTGTAAATTATTAGTTGGATTGAATCTTGTAGGAAAAAAATCATAGGATGTCTTTTACATACTTAATACAGTACACTCCATACTGTTCAAGACATTGGGTGCAAGGGGTGATAAAAATTACTGCTACACTGAAAAAAGGCTTAAAAGTTGGTGAAATTTAGATTAATTTTATCTTTGCTTAAACACAATTGTATTGTATATGTATATAAAACTTGATAATGAATACAGATAGTAAAAATGCATGCCCTATGTGCATTAGAAATCTATTGTGTTTTATGTGCTAATTCATATGAAGCAAAGAAGCATAGCTTACGATAACAGTCAGGTAAGCCCAGGGTGTCCGCGCACCTGGAAAGTCATGGAAAGTCAGGGAAAGTCATGGATTTCATATATGATCGAAATTGGTCATGGAAAGTCATGGATTTCAGCGAAAAATGTCCAAAAGTCATGGAAACTGACTGTTTATCATGGATTTTAGCGCTCTGGACCGGTTGTTATTTCTCCCGATCTCGATCGTCATTCTACTTCGTTATTGCAAGGTTCCCGCGACTTTGAAAAGTCCTTGAATTTCATTTGGTCTTTCAAGGGCCCTGGAAAGTCCTTGAAATTTTTGAAATGTCCTTGAAAACGCCAAAAGTATTATTTTTCGTAGAAAATGTGTCGAAAAATCGGCGATCTTCGAACGTTCACGATCGTGCTCCTGCAAATTTTGTCCATTGAAAAATCGGCAATCGTCGGGATTTCGAAATCGGGAGCTGTTTTTTTCAGACGAAAGTTAAAAAAAAAAAAAAAAAAAAACATGACCCGAGAAGTTTTATTTTTGCGCGTAATCGGCAATCGTTGGAAAGTTCGCGGTTAAGTGCCGCGTTTTCGTTTCTCTTTACTTTTAAAACAATTTAAAAATAGAATAATCAGGATTGGATTTTTGTGCAATAGAATATCTTTAACAAGTTAAACATGAGCTTTTCTGAAAATAACTTTTTTTTACTAGGATCTTAATTTTCTTTCAACAAAATTTAGATTTGTCTGGTGGATTAAAATTATTTTTCGAATTTTTTGCTTCCATGATCATTTTTTTAGAAATACCAGGGATAGAAATACGCGTGTAATGGGTTTTTTTATAGCTTTTTTTTTTTTTTTTTGGTTGACATTGAGCACGTGTTTCGCCGAAAATGGCGTGCCATTGTCAAGACTTCAATCCTTTTGCATCCTGTAAATACTTCAATTTTTTTGATGCTCTGAAGCTATTTTTATGTTGTGCTAAGTTAAATATTCTCATTGTTCATTTTATTTTAATAATTTATTTATTTTTGAACTCAAATTTTAGCTCTTCCAATTTATTGGTTTCTAATAGTTTTTAAGAAAACACCGAACTTTTAAAGAAAAAGTGCTTCCTTGACTTTTCATTTGTTTTCTTTAAACACAAAATACAGGCACGTTTTTCCTCGAGTTCGAAAAAATCGAGTAAACGCTGTAATTTCAAAAGAAAAAATCACCATTTTTTTCTTGGAGGGGGGAAGAGAAAATAATGGGGGGGGGATAGTATACATTTTGCATGCACAGACTGGCAAAATAGGGTGATCACATTATTTCCCTGTCTTATTCTGAAATTATAAATTTTTTTTTCAAAAAAAAAAAAAAAAAAAAAAGATTTGTTGTCTGATTGTTTTTATTCTTGAATAAATAGAAAATGTTGGTGTCTACCATTTTTACCGTTCCTTTGAATTTACACTTGAGTAAGCCAAAGTATTCCTTCCGATGTACCTTTCCCTAAAATTTTCTTTTTCATATTGATGAAAAACATTTCACGTTTTTTAGGTTTTTCATTTTAAATCTGTAAAGAATCGGTACTGTTCATCAACATTTACATCACTTTTGAAATTAATCTTGATTTTTGTGCAGACCCTTCCTTAGAAGTTATTCCTGGAAAATTTTTAAACTTCTTAAAAAGTACTTGAATTTTATTTTTAAGATAGTGGAGGAACCTTGTATTGGGTGCAATCTGATTAGTCAATAACAGTTTCAAACAAGTTGCATTGTGTTGACCAATCAGATGAATACTCAACGTTGAAACCCATGAGCGGTGAATTTTCTGTAACTGTACGTGTGCGCGAACTTTGTCACCTGACTGACAATATAGCGAAACAATAGAGCATGTGACGCATTTATTTAATTTGAATTTCACACTTTCATACTTCTGCTTCGGGGGGTAATAAGTTGTTTTGGCTTTTAAATGTTGCTAAATCCTTGTACTCATTTTTTTTTTTTTGAATCAATAAATTGTTGCACATAATCTGTTTCAGATATATTTAGTTAAGTTCTTTTTTTAGCTTTGGTTTAGATTTATTTGCATCGCCGAAAAAAAAAAAGAATATTTTCGAAAAGCAAAGGTACACTGCCTTACACCCTGTATTGATATTTATGCTGTATTTTGATGTCATCGTCAAATGAAATAGTTAAAATCGTAAGTCATGGAAAATTGTTCGCAAAAGTCAGGGAAAGTCATGGATTTGAAAAGTGCAGGTTGAGCAGATACCCTGTAAGCCAATCTATTCCCCAAAGTACACCTCAGTCTGTACAAAATAAAATAAAAGCAGTAGATTTTAAAATTTACAATTTTTTGCAAAAACCAGGCATTTGTTTTTGTTTCTTGCCATAAAAAAACACATTTTCTGAATTCTTGACTACTTTTCTAAGCAACAGCTTTTCCGCCATCTGTGCCCCATCGCCCCTCTAAATACTGTAGTATGTCAATGAAGCCTATTCATGTATCATTCGCTACTCTGTATAGGGCTTGTCTTCTTCACTTTTACTTAGTTTTCCTCTTGCGTTATTTGCAATCACTCAATAATGTCAGTTGATTAAAGCCGGATCCTGCTTTAAAAAGCTCAAAAAAATCTTTTTTTTTGAGGGGAAATTTTTTAGGATAAAAAAGAAGCAAGTCTAACGAAATTTTTAGATTATTTTTTTCATGTCAGAATATCGTAAAATATTTTTTGGGGATAAATATTCGTATGCAACTGATTTTTCTGCACATTGGTACAACTGAATGGCGGGACGGATGGAGCTCGTCATTTTCTTCTGAAGCAAAAACCTACACACTATTTTAATTTTCATATATTTTTCTTCAATATAAATTAAAAATAATTTAAAAAAATTATGAAATTTGAATATTTTCTTAGGTTTGAAAAAGAAAGGTGCTTTTGTAAAAACAAAAAAGAAAATCTTTTCAACTTGATAAAAAAAAAATTGTTAAGAATTTTTTTTTCATGAATACTTTACAGGGGGGCGTTTGGGAATATGTTCAAACAGAAGAAAGATACATGAAAATTAAAATGGTATTTTATTTATTATTATTATTATTTTTTTTTTTTTTTTCAGATGAAAAGTACAAGCCCTATCTGTCCCGCCGTTCGAAAACAGCATTTACATTACTGTATGTAAAAATCGGTTGCATGTGAATATTTTCACGTGAAAAAGTGTTTTTTTCGATGCTCAGAGGTGTGATAAAATAATATAAAAGTTTGCTGGACTTGTTTTTTTCTCATAAATTCCCGCAAAAAATCGATTTTTTGAGCCTTCTAAAACAGGATTCACCCTTTAAATGCTGCTTGTGTTCCCCTGAGATAGTAGCACAGCAAGAAATTAGCTTCTGAGTCTGTTGTTCACTCACAACTGAAAATTATACATATCGTATAAACTACCGTATTAAATTTGGCCACATATGTTAAAATCAAGGGTTCTGAGGAGTGGGGGAGGTGGGGTTATATCAAACCTCCCACCTGACTGGTACACTTCAGATAATTCTCTTGTGATTAATCAGAGTATAAAAAAAAAAAAAACTGATGCTAGATTTACCCCTTTTAAAATGTGATAAGAGGTTATGTCACCCTGTTTACAATTGGTAGTATGTGTCAGAACTTTTTCTGTCAACATAGTGAAAATGAATCTTCATCTTAATTGTTATGAATATGGCTGTGCCATCTTAGAAGGAGCAGAAGTTGAGAACAAATTAAAAGTCATGGTAGTAAAATGTGAATGAAGCTAAAACTGAATTCTTACTCGAAAAGTAAACAGCGGCTCCCTGAACCAAAATTTTTGAGCGGGGGAAAATTATCAATTTGCGGAATGAAGTTCCAATTTTACCGAATGATAAAATAAAAGCATACATACATGTCGTACATGCATACCATTTAGTGAGAAAAAAACATTAGGCATCTTTTAAAAAACAATTCTGAAAACTAAAAGGCACAAATAATCTTTATGTTGCAATGTTGTCTTCAAATTGCCCAATCATCAGCAAAATGTGCCGAATACGGAAATTATTGGGAGGTCACAGTGACCTCCAATCAGGGCGCTCCTGAAAGTATATCGTTCATCCTAGTTCAGAATATTTTTGCGGACTTGCTGAATCTAATTAAAAAGTTCTAATATCTGGGTTCAAAATAATTTAATTAAGCTAAAAATGCGTATGAGGCCCCATTACTAATTCTTTCGCCTAAAGGTAAATTTTCATTTAGAATATCATATTCACACAGTCTATGATATTTTTTTTTCTTTCGTATTCCTTTTCATTAAACTAATTCCTTTGCTATTTTAACTTTAATCACTCTTTGAATTTTTTTTTAATAATTTTAGGGATAATAGTTGATAAAATTTTGGAAAATTCTTCCTCATTATAACTGGCCATAGAAAATTTATTGCAGTTAGTAAATAATTCTTTTAATTGAATCACAATTTCCCTTGAAGTGAAGTTTGTTGAACTATTTGTAAAAGTGAGAAAAAAATTGTTTCGCATCTTGCTTTTTTTAATCATACTCGCCCCAAGTCAAGTAAGTGGTGTGACATAAAAGTAATATTAAAAAAAATAATAAAAAGAAAAATCCTTTGAAATATGTGATACATTTTGCCCAATTAATTCTATGCTTATTTTCAATTATTTTATGCACCAAATAGTGAAAAAAAATACATTCATAGCTTAATTTATCTACCAACTAAATTCATTTAAAATCAACCTTCAATTTTTCATGCTACACCTACCCCAGTTGACCCTAAATGAGTTTTTTTTTTTTTATCTTGTTCGATTGATTGTCTTTTATACTAACTTACCAATGCATTCTTGATTTTATCACTATTTTCTCATAACTGACAATACTAAAAACTAAGTAATGCAAAAGAAAAAAACTTACTAAGGGTAAGCTGACTGTGGTAGCTTATAAAATCAGATAAACAACATATGATTCACTACAAGACTTGCTAAACCAATTTTAAAGTGAAGAGGAAGCATAAGTTTCTTAAGTAAACTTGTTTCTAAAAACTGAGGGAAACCTTTGAATGCACTGGGCTTTTTTTTATTTCTTTTATGAAAAAGTTATTTTGCCAACATATGTGTTTAAGGAGAGAAATTTTTGTGTGTGGTATATGTTTGTATTAAATTTAAATAATTGTATGTGTTCCATATTTATACAACTTTTACATAATTTTTCTTTAATGCAATTACACGAAAAGTAAATGTCCCTTTTGGTTTTTAAAATTATTTAAAAATTTTATTTTGTGCAGAACATCAGTGTTGCAGCTTAAATTCATCATTTTGTCCAGATGCCATAGAATCTAAAGATAAATGTGAGTTGTTTTAAACACTTTCTTTTTTTCTTTACATTTAAATATTTTTTTTAAATGTTTTTTAGTTTAAGAAACATGTCTTTTTAAGAATGAGAATGAGATTTATTCTTAAATAGCTTTCCTTCCTATCTCCAAATCCCTTTCTATTATTAAGCTATTAAGCTGGATCTTTAAACAAAGTACTTATAAAAATGAAATAAATCATACCTTTATTGTGTACCCTACAAACTGGTTTTCGATGTATATTTTCAATATTCCATTATTATTGCTGTTAATTATTAGGTGCACAACTTAGTTTTTGCTGTCTGTTAATAGATCATTCCATCAGTAAGTGCTGATCAATTTTGTCATATCCAAAACATCAAGAACCAATGTTAAACATGATAAACAAGGCACATTAGTGATTTTGATTTTTGTTTATACTTTTTGTTGTGAGAAAATGTTTGATTTTGTGCCAAATAATCATCATTTGAGGAAAGTGTTGATTTTCTTTTTTCATTCAAAGAAACTTATCCTTGAAGTGCACCAAAAGCTCAAAAAAGTTTACAGAGATGCAGTTCTAAGCAAAGCAATATCTTAATTATTTGTGTTGCTTCAAGAGACGTTGAGGCTCCTCGTTGCCAAACCTGTTAACCTATTTTTAAATACTCAAATGGAAAATCCTCCCCTATCCCCAAATATTCGCCAGGTATTGCGTGGTTTGATTATTATTTGTTCTGTTTGAGGACATGTGGTCTGACTATTTGGCAGTTCCTCTGATATGAAAACATCACAAATTTTTTTTACTCATGGATAGCCTCAAAAAAGAAAAAAAAAAGTGCACTGCTACCCTCAAGTTATTTGAGCTGCGCAAGAAAGATGAAAAAAACAAGATAGGAAAAACTAGCTAGTGGGAAATACTTTGAATAATTCATTTGTAGCAAATTTTACAGAATAAAGTTGTGTTTTCATTAAAAAAAAACAGCAAAAACAGCTGTGCAAATAATATGCTATGCATACATTAAGCAAAAAGATATTTTATCGTCATCTGACATGCTGATAGCCTTTGAGCATTGATTATCATTATATGAATTTGAGTTTTCTTTTTACGTTTTGAGAAAAAAAATAGAATGGAAGAAAGAAGGTGTCATTGGCTCATTTGTGAGAGATTTCTCTCCCTTATAGAGACAGGGAAAGATAGTCAAGCAGAAAATTTTCATGCTTTAGGGAGGAGGTAAAGTGACATACAACCAATTTTTCTTCACCAATGAACAATACACTTTTTACACTCACTACCATTTTTAATTGTAAAATGTGGGAGAAATCTTGTCTTTTTAGCTGTGACTAGAATGACAAGCAGATTTTTCTTGACTTGGAAAGTAGTGTTTAATTATTTTTTTTTTCCACATCAAGTATATCTATAAATAAGTTCTCTGTAGTGGAATTTAAAGCTCATTTTGATGTATCTTATTCTATAGTTACTTTCCACTATATATAAGTGAATATAATCATTTCTTAAAATTTCACTATAAGACTAACTTTTGAAAATTTGTTTATAGGTGAGCAAATTACTTCTGATAGCACTATAGTTACACATCTTGAACCTAATGCTACTAATACTACTACTCCAATCCCTACAACATCAACATCAACTAGTTCATCAGATACAACTGTATCTCCTAACACAGAAACTCCAACAGATGTTTCTTCTACTTCTACAGCCGTGCCATCTAAAACAACTGTAGCACCTGGACGACATTTTGATGCTCCGAGCTTTATTGGAGGCATTGTACTTGCATTGGGTTTACTCGCAATTATATATGTTAGTTTTAAATTTTATAAAGCTAGGACTGAACGGAATTATCACACACTTTAAGTTAACTTCATATGTGTCTAACTAAATTATTTGTTATATTCTTAATCTGTGTTGAAAATTCACAACCAGACATATAACTCATAGTTATAAGTTCAACTTTATATCATTGCATTAATAACTAATGTATTCAAATGTCTCTTGCAAAATGTTTTACTAAACAAGTAATTTTATTCAAATTCAAAGTTTTACGTTTTAATTTTAGTACTACGCATTTAAAATAGATGAGAAGATTGTGTGAAATATTATATTCTGGTTTTAAGTTTGTAACAGCTCCTGCTTATTTAAAGAAAAAAAAACTTCCACTTGCTATATTTTTGCAATGATTTCGTAGCCAATCATTATTTCTGCCTTTTTGAAAGGCTGTATTTTTCAGAAGTCTGAAAGAAAGCTGTTCATCTGTGAGCATTTTATCACTTACCTTTATGCTTCAATTGAGTTATTATCTAATGTCAGATGTCAATTTTTTTTTCGTGATACAGTAAATTGTCTTTTAACTATCCGATTTCAATTCATAACTACTCACAATATTTTGCTCCAGATGCTTGTATGTGATAAAATTCTTCCCTTCATATTTAAAATATGAAACTGAAACACATCTTTTCTGCAAAATTCTTCCATTTTTAATGATTCTCTCATGCAAATTATAACTTTCTAAAATTTCTACCCAAATGATTACAATGCATTTTATTACATGAACTCATTTGTTTAAAATTTCGAATTGTTTCTTGAAACTAATGTCTTTTATAATTTTTCCATCAATTTGTTTAATGGAAAGTTTACACTATCATTCAGCTCCCAGCAAAGATCATTTCAAGGAAGAAGTTTATCAACTCATTCTTGAAAATATTTTGCTAGCATAAAACACAAAAAGCTATGATTCTACACTCTTCATATTTTTCTACATTTAACTCTGCTATTCCAATATGATGACTTAACAATAAGAACAAGAGATGATATGTTTTAATTATTTCCTTTCCTTCTAATTGAGCTTAGTTTATATATATATATATATATATATATATATATATATATATATATATATAATTAAATCATGTTTGTTTCTTTGCATAATCTTCTTCATGCTTTTTATATAAGTTCGATAAAATGTGTAAAATATTTGATTCAGATTGTACTATTAATCTTCAATGTCACATTCATATTCTGAATGTGTATTACTATACATAATGACATCATTTGAAAATATTTTAATAAATACACATTTTTCATTGCAAACTATGCAATATTGAAGCTTATCACACAGCATTTTGAATGAAAAATAAAATGTTATGAGGTATATGTAAGCCTGTAAATATTTGAATGGAACTTCTTTTTATAATGGCTTTTGTCTAGTATTAAACACTTGTACACTGAAAAGTGCTTTTGGGTCAGAATCATGAAAAAAAAAAGGATTTTTTGGGGGAGGGGGGGGGAACTACTAAGTTTTATTGAATTATTTGTTAGAACTTTTTTTGTTGCCATAATTGCTTTCTCCTTGTAACAAGAAACACCATCAAAATCTAATATGTGATATTTCTCAATACTGTCATCTCCATAAAACTACTGCTGTTAAGTGCAGCGGCTATTAGCCACTCCGCTCACAGTTAACAAGAAATTGGTTTGGTTCTATACATTTGTGGTGCACTGCGTTAGTAGAAGAAAGTTAAATCGTGTTTATCTTGAAACAGTCTAAGTAAATGTACATAAGTTATGGTTTCTGAAATAATTCCCTTTTTTCGCTGATCTTCTTACCTATTGCCTAAAATAAAATCTTTTCTTCATTTTCTCATTCACTTGTGGTTTTTCACCTCCTCCCTTTCCAAAAGTTTTCTAATTTCAATGGTTAAAATGGAATTCAAGATCATTGATGTAGTGTACTATGACAGCAAGCCTGAAATATAGCTAAGAAAATTTGGCTTGGTTGGCCGAGTTTTAAAGTTGCTGATTTTCCAAACATTCAGTAAAATTTTTAAGGTACATTTTTATTCAACTTTTTTTTGTGACTGTAGTGTATCTTTTGAATTTTGAAAAAAACAAAGAATGAGAAAAAATGGCAATTGCCCCCCCCCCCCGCCCTATTTCATTTACATACCATGTGTATTAAAAAATACAGATAATTTAGCTTGCATTGTGTTTCACAATCATCTCTGATGTGCTAATCAGTATATTTTATATAATATTTATTCATATTTAAAATTCTCTGTTGGGGAAGCAAATCAACGGCACAGATGTGAAAAATAATGCTTTTTTAAAAAACATCCCTAAGAAAATATTTTAAGATCTGTGTATGATTTTAAGTGTTGATTGAATTTTAGAGATTCACCTGTATCTAGTTTTAGTTTACACATAAAAATTGCACAAAATTATTCAAAACTTAAATAAATGTAGAATGGGAGAAAGAGAAATTTCCACATTTACACCATTAAGCTGATTTGATCTTTAACAAGATTAATTGGAAATTATGTGATAAATAGCTTTCTAGAACTGGTACACACTATATAATAGTGTTGTTCTTCTGGAAGTTAAAATTCTACTATGAATAACCTAAAAAGTAATAACATTCAAGATTTTTCTTAGAATTTATGTGAGAAATTTTTGTTTTAACAATACTTTTGAGTAACATACTTTTTTTTTTTGCTCTTAATCTAACCTTTGCTCCTTTTTTCTCCAATAGGTTTTAATACTCATATAATTTTACTGATTTGTTTTTTATGAGGATGTTATTTACTAATTAAGAAAAAGTTCCTGCTAGATCCACTTAAATTATAACCCTGTTGCTACTGTGAAACTTTGAAGTGTGCATTAAATGCAAAAAAGAAAAAAAAAAGAAACAAACAAACAAAAAAAAATTCTACTTTCTTCAGTTTTCAAAACTTAGACCTTAAATGACAAGTGCAAAAATGAAAAATGTTTTGAATTTTTAGATTTTCATTTTTAATTTGTGTATTTTTTATCTATTTCATGACTTTGAAAAAATATACATGTTGTTAGACTATTGCAAGAGAGAAAATTTGAACCTTATTTAAGTTGAGAACTGCAATTGGTTGGGATGTTTTATATAGCTATCATCTCTTAGGGAATGGCATCAAATAATATTTTGTTTCCAATGTACTCAAAAAAGCATTTTCAGCTCCTCATTAGTCAACTTTTAGCTTCTTAGTCAACTTTGACTTTTCATATTTTAAGTAAAATTAATTAATGGTATTAAAACTAAAAAACCTGGAAAAAAATACTTATTTTGAAGAACTTAATTTCTTTTTTTTTTTTTTTCTCAAATTCATATTCTTCAAGAACAAGAGGCAAATATTTCCAACAGTCTTATGGAATTGTGTTTAAACTTTCTTTTTTACTTTACTAAATTATTATGTCATGTTGGAAAAAAGGAAATAATCAAATGCTTGCCACAGAGATTTTTTCTTTTAAAAAAAATTTTTTAATTTTAAGTCCATAATTTGTGTTACAGGAAAAAACTCACATTTCTGAGCTTTGATCAATTTGAATTTTAAATATTAATTTTCTTACTGTAGAAAGATAAGAAATGTAGTTGTTATTGAGTAAGGAACTCATAAAATGAACACTAGATCAATCCTATCCATTTCTATAGTCCCACTCTTAAAGCCCCATAAGGGAAAATGTAACTCTGAAAACCTAATAATAATTTCAAGGAAATTGGTATTTTTCACGGTTGATTAATTCTCATCTAAGAATCAGGCCGTTCAGTATTTGGCAGTGCTACTTTCAAATCACCATTTGAGGCTCTTCGAAGCTGTCATTGTTCTGAGGTTTGGGTGAATGATATGTTATGTTTCTTGTTTGGTCAGAACTATGGAGAACATTATTAAGCTTTAGAAATGGCTATTAGTAGAGGGTTCACTGCATGTAAATACAGTGTATAACACATATACACTGAATAATTGTGATCTCTTAAATCATTGTGCTAAAACATTGATTTGACAATTTGAAGTCCAGAAAAAAAACATGCCATATTATTTTATATTTGTGTGTTTGTTTTCTTTTGTATTTATATTTTTTATGTGTTTCTCTTGTGTTGTGAAATAGGATAAAATATTTTTTCCTATGTCTCAAAAGAGTACTTATATTTGTTATGAAATAAAATGGATGGAAAAGAAATTGATGAAAGAACTTGGTATTAATGTTTAAGCTTATAGAATATACAACTACTATATTAGTAGTATGAGATTGGTCATGCATTTTAAAAATTCACACTTAACAAAGATAGTAAACATAAAATGGATGTGTATACAGTAGAACAATTATTACTCTGTACTGCAGCTTTTGTTCTCCCTTGTTTGTCATCCTGATCTAATGGTCACAAATGTTGCCAAAATAATGTTAACCTCCTTTCTTGATCTTATTAGATTCCTATATCTATCATTCAAATATTTACCAAGCTTGAAAAAATCAGTAGATTCAGTCTTTAACCATTGACTAAGTATCATTTGATGAAGGGGTTGTGACATGTGGCTTGATTTCTGTTCAAAAAATGATAGCAAAGATGGAGAACAATATAGGCTGATTGATTCAAACATTTCAAATTGGTATATTTTTGTACCAATTACCCATTTTACTAAAATTCTATAAACTAAATGTGATTGTACATTCAATGGAATTTTACTGATGTACAATATGCCCAGCTGCACGGATAGCATATTGATATAGCCCAATTCAACTAACACTAATTGACAAATGTATTTGTGTCACTGAGCTCATTGCTACTGTGATACAGTTTCCTAGGTCATTGAAATTTGGGAAGAAATGGCACATAAATAGCACCTTTCACAAACCCCTACATGCAAAATTGCTGGATGTGAGGTCAGTGGACATGCTAAAAATCTTGTATTCCATAATAACCACCTCGTTTACAACTGATAGAGTTAGTAATTCAATAACTGATGTTGCATTGTAGTAATAGTATTCAAAACTTTACAACATCCTCTTTCAAATATTCCTGACAGAATTCATGTGCAAACATATATAGTGCAAAAAATGTAGCAATTTGGAATTATGTCCATCTTTTTGAATCAGCCTGTACGTGAGATTTAGGTAGCCAATGGAGCTTTATTAAGTCATGAAAATGAACCTAAAACCACACGACAGCTACTCATTTTAATTGTTACATTGATCTAATGGTGTTTAAGTGCTGTGAAATGTACAGAACATAATGATATGAGTAGACTGGGACATAGTGAAGCGGTTGAGTGGGCTCAACACCCCTGGCCCCAGAGACCTTGATTTCAACTTACCAATCTAAATAAGGTAGTTCATGCTCAGGTCAGTATGTTCTTATCCCCCCCCCCCCCCCCCAGCAGGTGATTTCTGGCTGCATTAGAGGTTTGAACGATCATGCAAGATGCTTAGCTACTTGTCACTTGTCTGACAGTTATTTCTAGACTTGTCAAGCGTCTTATATTACCTCAGTTTTGCAAATCCCATACCTTTAGAGAGCCTCTACTAACTTGAGCATTTGAGTCTCTTTAGGTACCAATAACTTTTATGTCCCAATTTCAAACCCTGCCAGCAGTTGCTTCACTCCTTTCTCTACCTCCCAAGACTGCTGTTTAGTCGAACAAAAATGAAAATATTATATTCTGGTCTGGTAAAGTAATCATAAAGCACAGGTTTTTCAGCTTAGGTGGATCATAAATACACGAATTTCTTTTAAAACTTTGAATTTTATTTTTTACATTACATTGATAAAGAACATGTTGCACTGAATTTTAGGAAGAAAAACGATTTGAATAATCTTATAACAATTTTGTTTTCATCCGTATTCATGCTCTGCAATGCAAGGTAAAACATAGAGATGTAAAACCTTCATAAATAGCCATAATTTTTTAAATATTCAATGCTCCTATTTTTTTTTTTGAAGAAAATGACTTCATTTGAATAAATATTTTGATCATATTTGACACCTCTATTTCATCAGGGACGGTGTGATAATTTCCAATGCTTGATTTATTAATTTTGCAAAAAATTTTACTAGAATATTTTTAAAATAACATCTACACAGTGTCTAAATTATTCGAATTATATATGAAAAAATATCATTTCCAGAAAGAGTCGTGAAAAAAGTTACTTTATTGGGAAACAAAAGAGAAAAAACATTTTTGCTCAAACTTTATCTGATTCTTCAATGTATACGAAATACTTCAAAATTTAAGCTTTAAATTCTTTTAATACTGACTAGAAGAGTACCATACACAAGTAAAGAAAGTGGCTGTAAAACAATTACACCACAAAAAGCCGTTGTAGATTTACTTAAAGAGCCATGGACAAAACATCAGTTTTCATTTCTGGTGATTAAGCAAATTACTAAAAGAAAGTTTTCATCCTAATCTAAAATGTTCAATGTTCAAAGACTTGACTCAAAAAATGTCTGGCATTGCTTCCCATCTGGTCTGTTGCACTGCAATTTATTGCGTTATGCGTCAACTTCTTCTGTGTGACAAGGAAAAATTTGCTAACAAATGTTTATGGTGGAAAACCCTATATTTTCTAAACTGCATCTACGAATTGGTGGAGAAGATTTTACCACTTTGTAATTCTATGATCAAGAATATCATTCCTTTATGTAATTCATATTTCTGCCTTGCATATATATAGTCGAATCTACTATATGTCATGTAACCACTCCTTCCCTAGAAAAGGGTTCCCTGTTTATATCTCTAGCCAAAATTTGTTATCAACTTGCTTTTTTTGGGGGGGGGGGGGGGGTCTGGAGGAGCAAAGATATTGCTTTTTATGAGGTCCTGTTTACATTAATACTTGGTCAGGTTTCAGTAGTCAGAAACATAACAATCTTAAAATCAAAATTAATGAAATGGGGATAAAAAAGTTTTTTCTACAATTGAAAAACTTTTAAAATGCGCTTCCATAGCTTAAAGTAATTACATTGTAAAAGGGGATGATGCCAGATACGAACACAACTATTTCATTGCCATCAAACATGTAGAAATTTCAGGAGTGAATAAGACACCAACATTAGCATTCACGAAATTAGGTGAAACGTCATAAAAAGGAATCAAGTAAATAAACCTCGAATTGGCACGTAACATTCATAAACAGATCTCAACTCGGCAACGAAAGCGACAGCTCAAAAATTTGTAAACAAGTACTAACTATTTATTTAAAATCTAAATTTAATGCTCTTTCGCGCAACAAAACTAGCACAAAGTTTGCTTACATGACTGTTGCGTGGTGATTTAAAAATGATATAATAGTAATGCATCATTGGAATTTCATAACTGAAAAGAAAATTTCTAATTTTCAGTATGCATTAATTTTTTTAGATAAAAATAAACTAGACAGTAATCATTACATCATATAATTTTTTTCGCGTATTTTAGTATTTGAGACTAAATCACTTGAAACTACTATTCAGTAAAACCTTGATTGTCTCCAATGCTGCCTTTTATTTTTTTTAAATTTCTGTCACTTTCATTGCCGTTTTGCGATATGAGAGTCATTTTACTCAGTGCCAACTGAAAATGAAACAAACCATTAGAGATTTACATAATTCTCTGCCAAGTGCCTAAACTGAAGGCGGCATATTTCCAGAACCGTATGAAGTCTCAACAGAAATGCAGTTACTTATCAGTCACATGACATGCTTTTTGTCCACAATGAACTAATGTACAAATAATTTTACATGATTATCTGTATAGTATTGTTCGTACTTGTACATAAGTGTACAAATAAAATTTCTACGTAATGCGTGCAAATAACTTTCGTTTAACCCAGGGCCAGAACTAACAAAAAACTAATAGTTTAGGAGAGTATTGAATATTATTGCAGTGTATCCTTGTTTCACATTAGTAAGCTTTTTTTCTTTAATAATTTTTTTAAAATAAAAATATAAATATCTGAAATTAGGTTTAGTAGTTTAGTCTTCCATAGAATTTTACAATTGTACTTTTATGAAATTCCATAAAATGAATAAGTTATATAACATTTTATTTAAAAAATTTATTTAAAATTTCATATAAATTACAGAACTTTTGAAAAATAGGTGGTGTACTATATTGAACTCTGTATTTCTCTGTCCACCAAACAATAACCGATTTGACTGATGCCATAGGATAGGTTTTATTTAATGAATTTTTTCTCTTTGCTATTTGACATGCTATCAAAAGTAGCGCATGGACCATATTTTTGATGCTTCCAACTTTGTAAAAGGCATTGTTGAATTTTTTTTTGCACCATCAACAATTTTATTTCATAAATTTAGCATTAAATAGAATTTCCGTACATCTATGATTTATTCTCTTTTAAATGCATGCTAAAAGTTTTAACTCTAAAAATAATTTTTAGTTTTAAAATTGTGCCTTAAGTGAATATTTTTACAACCATTATATTCAAATACGCCTATCATGTAGAACATGACATGCGTACATGAGTGGTACTTTTTAAACTTGCACTTTTATGTTACTTTTGGTAGCGTGCTCTTTTAAAACCAATATCTTATTAAAATGGCCGAGAAGATCGTGTTGAGCACTACACTCTGTTTTGTTGATTTTGTTCTTTATCGTTTCTTATTCGTTTATAATTTCGCCTCCTGTATTTGTATTGGTTTAACAACAGATCTCTAGCAAACTCTTGCTCTTGCCCTTTTAAAACATTCAGATCTACAAGATGTCTTAAAGATAATGGTCCATACGTCAGCATTTTAGCACCTTTCTTTATGCTTCGAATAAGTTGATGTTGTCTAATTTCACTAGTAAAGAAATTTTCAGGTTTTACCAAATCCTCACAAGTTGAGTTTTTAACATCAGATTTCAAAACATATCCACTTACTTTATTGCTCCAAATACTGTATGACGTTAAATTTTTTGCTTCCACTCTTTCTTGAACACAAAAGTCAAACCAATCATTTCTTCTCTGTCGAAGCTCTTGCACTTCAGACTCCATCTTGTCCCTTCCAAATTCATCTAAAGTTTTTTCGAACTTGTGTAAAAAGTGCTCATAGAGGAGTTGATCGCCCCAGTTCCATGCTTTAAGATTTTTAATAGCTTCTTCTGTTAAGTTCTTTTTATAGTTTTTCATCCTTGCATTCAACGTAAAGCTTACTACTTCATCCATTTCCCAGCAAAGTAAATGCCGAAGAAGTATCATAGATTCATCAAAATATTCTGCTATCATAACAAAATCAAAATACGTATCTATATTCTCTATAGCTTTCTGTACTTTTAATCTATTATTAAAATACGAGGGTGCCACTCCTAAGGAGTATAACATTTGATTTCTTCCGATACCATTTGAACGCACTCTTAATTTTCTCACAACAGTCGCATTTTTAATCCCTTTTGCATAATCCTCTATATCCATTTGATAAAAGTCCTGAAAAATAAAAAACATTAAAATATTTTAAAGTACATTTATCTTCCAATGTAAGATTTGTGTGCAACACACATAGTTGTATAACAAACTCTATAATGACATAGCTTTATATAATTAGTGTTATTCGTAAATCATGCAGTCTTTTTGAGCAATAACAATTGCTCTTTGTTGTCATTCTGGACCTCAGATGTTGCGCAGTCCCTTTTTTAGATTGGACTCATTTATCGCAGTTCCTCATTGTAAAAAACATAATTTTATTAAAGGTGTCAAAATTCAATTTTTTAAAAAATATATGTTTTTGTGCATACTATGAAACATCAACTTATCCAAGGACCACCCATTGAGACAGTTGATTGTCGCCGCTAATTCGCCTTATTTTTAGTTTATTGCGACTGAGCCATTCAATAAAAATAACCTGATTATTACAAAAATTGTTTTTGGTTTATGTTACTTCAATTATGGTTCATGTAAAGTTTCCCAACAGAAAGGACAGGGGCAAAGTCAAAGACCTATGAGACCAATCGGAAATTTCTGTTCTAGAAAATAAGTTCTAAAATTTGTCGGAGAAAAACAAATTCATGGAAAAGAAATACATAACTATGCTATCCTAATAAGTATTTCTTGCGCAATAATTATTTGGTAAAGAAAATAGTTTTAAGAAGAGAATTAAGTAATTTCATACGATTTTAATTTTAACAAAATTACTCCGTAAAAAGGTTTAGTTTTAAACAACGCTGATAATTTTAAGTAATATTGAGCTATTTCAACCATATGAGTGCTAACAAAATACAGCTTTTTGTATTCCAGTGTATTATAGAAAGAAGCTTTACTACCCTTTGGTATCTTTTTCGCATTTAATCTTACCTGGTTTTTTTTTAGATGTACTTGTAAGTTAGAAAAGTAAATAAAAACTCTTAACGCAGCACACAGAATCTAACTTACACACATAATCTGAACTTTTAATAAGTTATATATTTAATGTTTTATTTAGATAGTGTATTATATTACATTTTAGAACTCTCATTGTACAGTAGCGAACCAATTATCCGGGACGTTCGGGACCATCGCTATCTCGGATATCTGAATTTCCCGGTTTTCTGGATTGCTAAGAAGCGGTGTTGTTTGCCAATTGTTTATAAAACCGAAATTACTATGATAAATAGTAAGGCATCTTAAAATAAAAAGAAAACGGTTCAGAAATGCTTATGAATATCGAAATATTAAAACATACTAGTGAAAGAATAATTTAAAAACCAAAAAATATTTAGTTATTAACAAGACATAAGACACTCCCATTAAAAAAAGGGAGGGGACACACACTTTTCAATACCGTTTTAAAAAGAAAGAATATTAAGGAAAGGGTAAAAAACAAATTTTTTAACATGAATGTGATTTTTCTACTAGTGTATCAAATGAATTCGTTACTATGAACGCGTTTTTTCCCCCTATTCCTTTTTTTATAAAGGTTTCGTTTTAACCCCCTGATGATTCTGGACGTCTTATCACGTTCGTTTAACATGTAATTCTGGAACTTTCCGAACCGCCGGAGGCTTAAGGTAGTTATTGTAAATTGTTGCTTTTGCATTTTAATATCAATTTAAATTTGTTTTTTAAGTTCTTGCAGCCTCATTATAGTCTTGCGTTCAATGATCTCTAGATTCCACGATCTATCCAGATAATTAGCGAATCTGGTTTTCGGCGTTTCAAGTAGTTTTCGCGTCGTCACTTACTCTCTCTAAACTGCTTTAATTAACGGTCATTCAATAAAGATGCATCAGAAGGTGACAATATTTATTTCTTTCTTTAGTTTTCAGCTGGAATAAAATAGGAAAATGTTTTATTTACGAGTGTCCTTTTTAATTCAAGAAAATATTTTGGAAATTTTTCCCCGAGTGACCCTTCAACTTCAGCTTTAAAGTTTGTTTTTGTAAAAAAAATCTTAGCTTTTTGTAAGTAATATCAGGGCTCGCATTCCCCCTAAAATTCCTAAAAAAATTCAGACCTCCTAAATTTCCTAAAATTGTACTAAAATTTTGGGGCATTCCTAAAAAAACTAGTAGATTTACAGGAACTCTTTAGGGGAACTTAAAATACCTTTCTGAAAGTATTTTGTAGCCAAAAGGAAATTTTCCCCTAGATATTTAGTGGGATAAATAGACATTTTACAAAATTTTTCATTAAAAACGCATTTTTCGCACTATTTTTAATTTTTGGACAGACTTAAAATTCTTCCTCTTAAAAACGAACGATTTAATCTTTAAAACAGCTATTTCACCATTCTACCTGAATAAAACAGAACCTGCCTGTGAAAATTTGCGGTGTTTAGTTGTTTCTTACGTTTCTAAGCTCGATTATTTGCGAATTTCGCAATCTGTTTGCATCCGCTTCTATAAAACTCGTTCATGTTAGTTTACTGTGCAAATTCACCTCTTGGATAGCGATAATTTTATTCTTACCATTAGTTTGCACCTTGCTTAATTTTCTTTTGTTTTTAGGTTACTTGTAGGCTCATCATTTCATGTCAACCTATTCAAAAATGTGAATCCTGTTGCATCTGAATCAGTTAAAACCATGAGCATTTTTAAAAAAGTATTATCATTTTTTTTGAAACTTTGTTTTTGGTTCAAAAAAGATTTTGAAAAATTAAATGGATTTAAAATGTTGAGAAGGATGTTTGGTATAGCATTAAAATTCGGGAATCGTAGTATACAACAGATCTAGTAAACTTAGGCAAATGTTCTAAAAATATGTGAATTGTACTAAGCCAATGAGATAGAGATATATATATTTCTTTTTCTTACTTTAATTTTTTTATTCAAAATTAGGGCTATTATGTCAGTTATAATTATTAATTATTCCTACAGTTCTTTCAAATTTTTACTCAAAATTTTTTTCTTCACCATTTGCATACTTTATCTGCTTTTAAAAATGCATTTACTTATCACGTCTTATTTATTGAGAGTTTAAGGAAGCAGTGTAAAATTATAGCCTCAGCTTAATTTGGTATTCAGAAATGTTTACACTACTTCAAATATCACAATATGTATTGTGATATTGAATATATATTGAATATATATAGGGGGCAAGAAGGCAGAGTTGGAAAGCAAATATATGGGCTTTTGACAATATCTAAATATTACGCTGCCGGTTTCGAAACAAAAGATTGTTGTAGGTCTGAAGAACTTCATGCATAAGAAACTTTTCTGGAAATTAAGGAACTGACGAAAAATATCAACAAGCAGTTTTTTTTTTTAGATAATCTTAAAACTTTGAAATCAAAGTGCATTAAGCGCAACTAATAGAATTTATAAAGCTGTGGCATAACCTAATGATATATGCAGAACATTTTACACATTAAGATTTTCTAAAGTTGTCTGGCAACGGAAAATCAATTGTTATTAGTTCTTTACATTACATTTGAAAATATGGGGGGTAAAAAGAAAATTATTAACTAAAAATTGTTTGGTGATGCAAGATGGTTTACGATTCGTAACATTGAACATAACAGGCCACACGGGTAAACTTCACGAACTGTTTTACTAGATAAAAAGAAAAATGATGAAGAAAAAACTTGAAAACAAAGTTATTGGAAAAAGTGAAAGAAAAAAAGCAATAACAATTCGCAGATTTGTTGAAGTTCCAAAAATATTAATGAGTTTAAAGAATGAATATTATCTCTGGTTCTAGTGAAATAGCGTAAAAAAAACTGCTGTAGAAAGCTGTTGTAGTTAAACATTATGGAAGTAATTGCTGAACGGAATTAATGTCTGTAGAAGCTGATCAAATAAAAAAACTCACATATGCCCATCTTTGAAAGTGAAAATTTTGAAAACATGACTGCAAGTTAAAGTGCCTTCTGGCTTATTAGCAGTTATGTAACATTCAAACATCTTTTTTTAGTTTTGACTTTTTTTTTTTTTTTTTGCGGAAGTGATTAAAGGTTGGAAGTTATGCTTTTATAAATAATATGCAGTTTCAGTTTATTTTGTCGGTTACTACAGTTAGGAACCCATTTTTAGTCAAACAAAATCGTAAATTACTCCTAAAATTTTCCTAAAATTTTGCCAAAATGTTCCTAAAATTCCCCTAAAATTTTGAAAAAGTCTACTGCGAGCCCTGTAATATGGTATTCATAAAGAAACCGTTCCTATTCATTTAATTATTTAAAAAAAAACATTTATTTTTTAAAAAGTGCCAAAAATGCGTATTTTAAAAAATGGCGGGAAAATCGGCAAATTTTCCCGGTTTTTTGGTTCCCGGATAAAAGGTTCTGTACTATTAGGAAACTCATTTTTGTAGATAGAAAAAAATCTGTTTTGTGAAGAAAAATCAAAATACTGTTAATTTTCAAGAGATTGGTGACTTCGTTATTAATAACTATAAGTGCGTTAAATATATCCAAACCAATAAACAAGCACCCAAAATGAACAATAATATTTTGCCATGAAATTCTGATTTAATGTCGAACCTAGGTACTTAGGATCTGGACTTAAGTTTGCTCAAGATTCTTAAGCCCTCACGTCTTGATTCACCACAAATAGCTTCTGAAGCTTGTGTTACTAAACTGACGAAGCGTTCCGTACCTAAGTTGTGACATTGGTCTTTTTGAATTTGCGGAATGCACTGGCAAGCTCATGTGGTTATATTTGTCAATTTATGAGTTTGGTGCAAGCTTGAAAATATGTTTTACTCAGGTTTGTTTTCGTTATATGACTTTTAAGTGAGCAAAACATATTACATCATGCACGATTTTTCTGAACTTGTTTACAAAGTATCTGGAAAAAACTATTGTTCTTTAGGTACGACGGGCAACTCTAGAAAAAAAAAGTGCGTGTATTTCGGAGAAACCAGATAGAAGAGTAAAACTTTAATGACTTATGGACTGTGCACCCAAACTTGCACACTGCACCAATCGATTTGGTTTGAAGTTAAAAAAAATAATAATAGTAATAATAATAATAATGAAAGTAGGTTACGTAGATTAAATAAAAATGTTTTAAACACAGTATATTTTTGTTAAAATATTTTGAATAAAATTTAGTAAAACATATCTTGCCCCTAAGTGCCACCATCCGCACTTGTTCCAATGTGCACCGTATGTTCACAATGGAGTTTTAATAATAGCACGTTGTTAGACTTTGCACTAAAACTTTTAATAAAGGTTTCACAGATAAAGCTTTAAATTTCATTATATTACCTTTTATTTCAAGGATTTTCAGTAAATTTCCACTCTACAGTTTTTGAAACCTTTACAGAAAAGTTACAAAACATGTTTGAAAACTAAACATCTCAATAAATTCTTACCTGCTTCATTAATGACTCAACTTATCTCAAAGATAGTGTTGCCATGAAAATACATCTGGAAGAACTAAGAGTTAATTTAAATGCTGGGGCACAAAGTTAAGATGTCCCGAACCGTGTCGTAAGATGAGCTATTCTGTTCTACACGAGAGACGCACTAGGGAAGTTTCAATAGATTGATTTTTAATTAATTTTTAAAAATCCCACTCTCAAAAAAAGCGCGCCTGGAGAAACGAAACCAGTGACATCGGAAGGCTGTAATTTCAGCTTTTCACAAACAAAAATTGTCTTGTAGCTGTACTAACTTTTCATCAGGAAGTTTTTTTTCCCTTCCGTTGTCAATTAGTTTAACTCTATTAATTCACTGCAGAGATTGTATTCGTCAAAGGACAATCTAATTCCCTGTCAGCGATGATCATATTCAAATTTTTAGATTGGCATTACTTGGCGATTTATGTCTTACGATAGCTCGGTGGAACAGCGTTGCGAAGGTGCAAAAAAAAAGCTGTTTCCGCTCGGGATTAATACACAAAGCTTCTTGTTCTTTTGGTGACTTGCGGTCGAAGAGTGATAAATCCCCTTCGCCAAATGACGTCACTGTTGCTTGAACTTTGAAAGTTATTTTTAAAAAAACTATTAGTCCTATCGCAATTTTTTTCCACCGATGAGGTTTATGTATGTTGTTTCTATCATAAAAATAAAATTTAAAAAACGAAAACTTCCCTATTATTGAAGATTTAAAAAACAATTTCAACTCCATTATAATTTCAGTGTTGAATTTCATCATACTTTCATGTTGGTTTTTGAATAATTCCTCAAAATTAATCTCAATGCAAGAACATAGTGATTTCCGAAATCTTTACGAATAAGTGACAAATCTCCTGCACTTGGTTATGTTTCGCTTAACAACCACTTCGAGTGAACGGATCTTCTTAAATGGATTAAAACGGTTTTGTGAAATCGCTGTAAGCAGTAAACGATCTCATCTTGTCATTCATGAACATTTAGAACATTCTAGTTTCTCATGTAACTAAAGGACTCTCATCTCAAAGACAGGTTATATTAATGTTTCTGCAAAATTATTCCGTCATTTTAAGCTGAAAGGCAAGCTTGTGTAAGTGCGCATGAGCACCATACTTAAAAAGTTAATTTGCTCTTAATTCATTGCAGCAATAGAATATTATGAACGCAACCATTTATATGTATATAAACAAACATTAATGCAGTCTAATTATATTTAGAACTAATTTCTGCACCACCTCAAAGCCAGACTGGCCATAGGCCAAACATGGAAATTTTCAATTTGTTATTGCATTGTATGTGAAATTGTATTCCGCATCGACCCCTGAGAACGTTTTTCTATTGAAGAAATTATTTTACAATTCTTTAGCAGCGTAAAAGGGCGTGAGTCCCAACCTTTGTATGCATCAGACAAACGTGTTCGCGCTCTCTTGAAAAGTGAAGAAAATGGACTTATGTCAGTCTGTCTCTGATCTACATATTTGTGGGTTTGACGTGTTTGTGTAACTTTAATATGAGCCCTCGGATGAAATGAGCATCTAGATAAACGATTCATCTTTATGTATTTAAAAAAATTCTAAGATGGTATTATATAAGAAATTAATAATTGTGAATTTGAAGACAAATTTCACACATAGTAATTCATAAAAACGATTCACTATGGTTTACTTCAAACAAAAATGGAGAAGGCATAATGAGATTACTGAACAATATTCTAACTGTTAACTGCAAGTTATACTAAATAAGGATAATATCATAAAACTGAAAAAAAAAAAAAAAATCTTATTTCTTACCTCTAACTCTCCATATTCGTACAAAGATTCAAACATGCTCACTGGCTCTCTGAGTATAGTTATATAAACTGAGTCTTTTGGCATTATCTTCTCAATAGCAGCCTTATTGAACACCATGTGATGGCATATTATGTTATATCCAAGGTTTTGCCATGGAGCACCATGAACCATTTCCGCTTGAAAAGGCTTTAGTAGAGGGAAAGCGTGATTTTTTGGAAGCACAGGAACAACAACAGTTAAGTTTCTTTGGTTAGCATAGCGCATTAAAATATTTTGAACACTTGTGCTCGCACATTTATGCATCTTTAAAAACACAACATTGTCTCTTGGTGAACAAGGTATTGTTCTTATGCAAGGAGCAGTTTCTTCTGTAGTATCCACCCACCTGAAAGGATCAAAACATATTCTTTAGAATCAAATTTGTATAAAATTATACAAAAATAATTTTTGCTACTTGGAAAAAATATTTTCAACAATTTTTGTAAAGCAAACTTGAATATGTTTGATGCTAAAACACTGATATTTTAAAATCCTCTCTAGTAAAATGTCATTTTTCCCTTTTTGATTCTTAATAATTCTTTTAAAACTATATGAAATAAGTTTCTATATTCTTTTCTCATAAATTGAAAGATGAGTCCGTGTTCAAAAACTAATAAGATCAGCTAACGTAATACTATTGATGTAATTTATTTCGAAATCGATACGAAAACCAATAACAACGAAACTCTAATTTCAATGTGTGTGAAAAACTAATGCGATTTATCAATCGAAAAAGTTGAGGCTACTTAGTTATAAAATGTAGATAAAACTTAAGGGACGTGCAATACAAATGCAGTTTAAATAATTTTAGGAATAAATAGACTGCTATAATGACATTCACCTTTTTTTAAAGAAGGTAATCTGCTTGAACCAGAAAAAAGGATAAATAAATTTATAAATAAAAATTAAAAAAACCCGCATCATTTAATTTTACAGCAAACACGAAAGTTATCGCCGACAAATACAAATGCAGAAAACACCAATTTATAATATATTTGTTAAAATTTAATTTAAA
The DNA here is from genome assembly GCA_038373865.1 of Uloborus plumipes. Lineage (NCBI taxonomy): Eukaryota > Metazoa > Arthropoda > Arachnida > Araneae > Uloboridae > Uloborus > Uloborus plumipes. The sequence continues at coordinate 72,751 of JAXGGA010001871.1, forward strand.
AAATGACAAGCCAATTGATTATCATACCACCAGTTGATTATTGATACATTCCGGTTTTCATTATATGGTGTGTCCGCAGTTAACCTGCAAGACCTCTACTTTTGCTACCATTAGTCTTATATGCCTACTTCCAATTTGCAAAAACGGAAAAAAAAGGAGATCGAGTATAGATATACTAAAAGTTTAAATAGAAACATGTTTGCAAAAGATGCGAAATTTTACTTTTTGCACGATCGATAGGTCCCGTACATGGTAGGGGAATGTGAGGAAAAATGAAATAGTACTTTTTTGTGCGAGGGAAGGTGGGGGGGGGGGATTAGTTGTTTGTTATTTTGTATTTGATAATCAATTATTGATACATTCATTAAACACTTGACATTTCATTTTTTCCAATTTAATAATTAATTTCAATTTTAATTTGCGAGAAAAAAAATTAACATTTCTTAAGGCAATGAAAATGACTTCCAACCAAATACAGATAATTTATGTGCCAATAGTAGTCTGCTTTACCACTTCTGATTAGCTGTTGCGATTTTAGGGCTGAAAGAATTTACTTGCAATCGAAAAAATCATTTTTTAAATTCGAGATGCATATAGTCTCAGAAAGTGCGGATAAAACTAAATTATAAATGTAATAATTGAAATGTTTTTCCTCAAACCGGTCTTAATCCAAAATAATGTTAATGTAGATAAAATCATTTGAAGTGGTTAAGCTTTTATTAGATGGGACTTTAGTAGTTTTATTTTTAATTTAATTTCAGTTTTCCCCTTTATACAACAATTTTAAAATACCTAATAATATCTGCAATAAATGCCACGTTTTTGTTGAAAAAAAAACTCTTTAATTAAGAAAAAAAATACATAAATAAACAAAATTTCTTCAAGAGTACAAGCCATTTTCTTATCTAATTGAAGAGATGTCGTATAAATTCTGACGCAAAAATTACAAACGTAAGTCTTAGGAGACGAGGGGGAAACTTCGAGTTAGTTTCCAACCGATATCAAATGTCAGATGAATAACCGATGTAGACTAACATTTCTGGCGGTTTCCTTGACCCATTCCAGAAGGAAACAGTCACAGCTGGCGTCGCTTTCTTCGAAGACTTTTTTTTCCCCCTCACAATTTTAGATCCGTTTGAATTAAGACTCTTATCAGTTGGGGATTTCTTGAACTTTAACCTCCTATCTAAAAGCATAAACAAAATGCAAGCTCTTTACAAGAGTGAGAAATGCGCAAAGATAAAATTAAAAAGTTGAGTTTTAATGCGAGTCATGTTTTTTTCAGCTCAATTCTTAGTCTGTTTCTTATATGATACTGCAAAACAGGAGCGCCTCGAAGGGAGGTCGCGTGAGGTCACTGTGACCTACCAATAATTTTCGTATTCGGCACATTTTGCTGACGATTCGGCAATTTGATGACAATATTCCCAAGTAGCACACTTCGTTTTTTAAAGGTTGTAAAATGGTTAGTAACGTTGTAACAACCGCTTAAAAACGTTTGTAAAACGTTTAAAGGTTATTTGTGCTACCTGGGTTGCAACATTGAGATTATTTGTTCTTTTTAGCTTTTAGAATTGTTTTTTAAAAGATGCCTAATGTTTTTTCTCACTAAATGTTATGCATATACGACATGTGTGCATGCTTGTATTTTACCATTCGATAAAATTGGAATTTCATTCGGCAAATTCTTAACTTTCCCCCTCCCAAAAATTTTAGTTCGGGGCGCCCCTGCTGCAAAAATGCAGTTTCTGCATTTTACATGTTGCCAAAGAGAGAGAGAAACGTGTATTAATAGTTTGCTGTTTAATTGAAATTTGAAATTAAAAAGACTATATATGCTTTCGTTTGAGATTTGAAAAAAGAATAGAGTAAGAAATTGTTTATCTCCAGTCAACTTTCTTTTCCCATACAATAACAAGAGGAAAACTGCCTTCTTATCTTCAAAATATCATATTTTAGAATAATAAAATAACTAAAGTAAAACTATCCCGTAATTGTAAACGCTGACTTTCAGTTAACAACAGCTTACTCATTGAGATTTTCTAAGAAATATGTTAGATTTTGGAGAGGTGATTGACATTGATATTTTTAAGAAAGTCTGAAAATTAATTCGATTTGATGCATGAAAAGAAAAAAAATCAGAAGTATGAAAAAGTTTTCAAGAAATACCTTTGCAGAGAAAAATGTTTTTAATTAAAAATATTCTATGAAATATAATACATGAAAAATGCTTTGTTGTAGAGAAATACTTTCAAAGAATTACGGATTTCTCTTGAAAAATTTATGATGCGGGAAAAAGAATGGCGACTAGGTTAAAGGACTGAAAACAAGGCTCTCAAGATAATATTTTCAAGTGGCACTATTTTACATCAATAAACTCAAATATCAATAATTATATCGCTGATTTTTCGTAAAATTTTTAAGTGTGCATAAATGAGTTATGTAACTTAAATAACCTTTCATTTCCACTTAACTATATTTTCACATTCGGAAAATAATATTTCCTGCCATTTCAAAATATGAATACACAATTTTCATTGAAAGTGTGTAATGATACCGTTAGTTTTTCTGATGTAAAAAAAGAAACCGACTTACTACATGACTAATTAGTTGTAAAATATAGAACTTTTCCAATCGATATATCCTTATAGTCAGTAAGCTACTGCTGCAATACTGACAGTCTTTCTTAACTTCAGAACATAATAGCAGTTCAATGACTATTGAGCCATGGGAGTCTTCGCCAAGTCCTCATCATTAAAGGGTCTAATTTTTTTTCAAGAAATACTTTTTAAGTGTAAAGCCTTCTCTTGTCAATCATTTACAAGATAGCTAGGAATTAATGAATTAATTTTCTTCAGATGTTGTTTCTGACGGCGCTGCGTATTAGTTCATTGGCATCGTAGGGGTAGACATCCATTCTTTCATGCGGAACCACTATTGACGGATCGAAAATGTCTCTTTAAAATTTTGACACCCAGTTTTCCACCAGTTGGTGACTCTTAGCCCTCAAGATTGGAACTTGATGTAAAAATGTTATTTAGCCTAGAATGTCCAAGCGCTCCAATACACTCTAGCTATTCCCAAGGAGCTGCATAATCATTCGGCATGGACGTTGACTGCAAAATCTTCGCGAGAGAAGAAAGTTACCCTTTCTTTTGAGGCACTGATCGCTTATGGAATATTTTTTGCTTTCACCTTCACATGCACATAGCGATTAAGATTCTAAGCAAAGAGTACCTGCTTAGCATTAAATATATTAAGCGTTTGTTTTCGTTGTTTTTACCGACCATTACTGCATTTAGATTGATATGTTTAATTGAACGAACAAACTAAAAAAATTACCTTGTACAGCTAAAACTGCAGGACAAATTGAAAAATTTTGAGAATCAGTTAAAAAGATAATGCTACAAAAAATATAATGTAAAGGTCAAGAGTCACCGATTGAAATGTCAGATTAAAAAAAAAAATCATTAGCGTCAGTTGAAGCCTATCTCGGTTCTTTAATTAATGATAAAATTATCTTCCAGCCTTCTTCGTTCGACTAATCTGAAACTGAAGATTAATTAACAGCGCCAAAAGAAGATTTCATCCATCTTTCTTATGCAAATTGCAAGCTTAAAAAAACTTACTGTCGAGTTTAAGGTATAATTTTATTTTAAAGTGAATTTCATTGGGTAAAGTCACTGAATAAGAATGTACTTCCGGATATGGAGTACCTGTTTTTTAATACATACATGCATCCGACATTTACGGAGAATGTCAGAAGTGGTTGACTAAAATTTGGTGCTTTGTGTTGTGACCAGAAACAGTGGAAGTACAGGTTTCTGTTTGTTTCACACTTCCAAAAACTTTTCACACAGCTGTGATAATCAGAGTCACCTTGCACCGATCTTTTACGTCAACAATTAAAACTTCATAAGTTGTGATTTCTTCCGTATTTATTCAATTTCCTGCATAATTGATAGATATGATTAAGAATGAAAATTAGGTTGGAGAAGCGAGCGAATATGGAGTATGACACAATATCGTGCAACATATGCGATATGGGGCTAGTTTCTCTTCAGAAAAGAAGAAATGACGAAGTGAAAGTGAAGAGTAAAATGAAGTATTGGTGTCGCGCAAAGACCTTTTCTTCGGGGGGTCAAAAATGTCTCAAATCAACGCATATATACTGCCCTGGTAATAGAAAAAATATTTGTTTGAATTGAAACAAATTATATATATATATATATATATATATATATATATATATATATATATATATATAATGGTTGGCAAACGGTAGTTTTCTAGTGTTATTTTTAGTACCTCACAACAGAAATCATGCCAATTAAAAATATTTCCCGATTTTTTGGACAGTTAAAATTTAGTGGTAAAATTTTTGATTCAAGTGTTTAAACTCAAATGATCATAATTCCAGAATCCTTTCATTTTATTCCTAATTTACTTTTTTAAAAACAATCATGTTAGTTATATGTGAGAAAAGTAAAAATATTATATATATTTCTCGATTACTGCACTATGAAACTTAAACATCCTGGTAAATTATGACATTTTTACAGTAAATGAAAGTACGGGGAAAATTTACGTATAAGGAGGGTGCGCTGAATAAGACCATGTGGGCAAACAAGGAAAACTATAAATTTTCTGCATAGGATAGTAAAAATTCCCTAATTCATGGTTTGATCGTCATCAGGAAGCCTATCTGATGATGAAGCGTTATCAACAGGCAGTTTGTTATCAACGGGCAAAAATAACTTAATTTAAACTTAAACGTTCACATGAAATTTTAAAATCTTATTTTTTGTAAGTCATTTGATGCATAAATAAAAATGCTGGACCTTAGGCTGACTTTATTTCTTACTATTCTTACTCTTACCTTACACGCTGCTAAAAATCCTGAGAAAATTACTAGTCCGAAGACAAATCGTCTGATCTGTTTAAGGTTTGCAACGGATCTTAAACTGCAAGAAAAAAAAATCCTGAAATGTACGAATGCTCTAAGAAACGAAAAATTTAAGACGTACTCAATGATTCGGCTAACCAGATTGACCACTGTTCCCACGAACTACGGAATTCTATTTTGCAGTGGTTCGAAACAGTTTTTTGGTGGCCTTGGACAAGAAAACTAGTTATATTAAGTACATGTGGATAAAACATTATGAATAAAGAGCATTAAAAGTAAGATATAGAGGCAGGGTGTTCTGATTTAACTTACAAGACCTTTATTCTCGCAACCGCTAGTCGTAGATGCATACTTCCAATTGCAAAAATGCTCAAATTGAGGTACTGAATTGAGATATTAAAAGTTTGAAGCGAAAACAATTGTGAAACAATAAAAATCTAATTTTTCGTACTGATTCCAGGTCCCTAATTTATGTTAAGGAAAAAAATCTCCATTGAAAAATAATTCCAGTTCAAACAATTTAAAAGATTTGCGCTTAAAACTAGAATAAATCTTCGAGTTCAAAGTTTTAGGGCCCGAAAATGAGATCGGAACATATTGCCCATTCAGTAAAATGACCGATTGTCATTCTACTAAACTACATTTTCCTCCAAGACGTGTTACTGACAGAGTGTGAAGTAGTGTAAAGGCCCGGTTTCCTAGGAGTGAAATCGTCGATCTCTGGCGAGGCGACAGACGCCGCCGCCTTCTGCGCATGCGCCTGAGCCGCAGATTGACATCGCTTCACGCCACGCTCCAATCAAACTGGTTCTGATTCCAGCGTGCGTCGCGCCCGGCGTCGGCGATGATTCTAGGAAACCAAGCCTTACGTCACAAAACGCTACGTTTCTTGTCTCCGTGAATGTAAATCGAACAAAAATCAAAACTTTTTGTACACGATTTTTTTTTTTACACTCTTGATTTCCCTGAATTTTAGTGAAATGTTAGGGGACCTAGGATCCGATAAAAAAGTAACATTTCCTATTAATATTTTGTTTTCTTGCTTCAAAGTTTCAACATCATGAATTTGCACTTCATTTTGAGCATTTTTTTTAGTTAAAAGTATACATCTAGGACGAATGGTTTCGAAAACGAAGGTCTTGAAAGTTAAATCGGAACACATTGCATAGTTTGCTTGAAGGCTTTAGACGGAACATTTCCTAATTAATGAAGCCAAAATATTATCAAAACTGTTATTTAACATTCACCTTTAAAACGACTGGGATAAGATAACACAATTTTCATTAAGTCAAAAGTTTTACTATGCGAAGTCCGTACCACATCTAAAGCTACAGTGCCCTTAAAGTATATTAATAATCATCCGGACAACCGAAAAGGACAAACTTGGGCAAATATTTACTCATAAATGTGAATAAATTCTACACAAAAAGTGCAACGCTCAGCTTTCTAATCCATCTTAACCCTACACTGCATAGCGTTGCCAACTGGATACATGGACTGTTTTTCTTTATGACCATACATAAGGCAACTGAAACATAAAGGGGAAGTATTAGGTATCTTTAAAGCAAATATAACCATCTATCCTCAAAATTAATTTCTTAAAAATGTCTTCCAATGTTTTCTTATGAAAGTCACACTAAAAAACGTACTGTAAAGGCCTTTTTATTCGCGAGGCCTTAATTTTCGCAATTTTCGCGAGCCCTTCGTAATCGCGAAAATTTAGGCCTCGCGAATTTTTTTTTACTTTGGACTTTTTCAACTTTCGGTTCTGTACATGCAAAATTCGCGAAAATTTCGGCCCGCGAAATCACCGATATATTCATTTTCGCGAAAATTACGGCCCGCGAAATTAAAGGCCTTTACAGTATATATGTCTTTCAAACAACAAAAAATTTGGCAGTGTAATGTTAAACTGTAAAATGCACTGTAATAAACTGTTAAACTAGCAATTTTACAGTTTATTACTGTAAACGAGCAATTTTACAGTTTACTACTGTAAAATTAGCAATTTTATAGTTTACTATTGTAAAATTAGCTGTACTATACTGTAAAAACATTTTTTACAGTGAAGATGGTTTACAGACGACTAAAGCTTCTACTAATTGTAATTTTTTTCCATACACATAACTGTCATTAAAAATAACTAATTCCATATATGAAAATCTCGAAAAAGTTTACTATTAGTGCAAAAATTACAATTCTAAAGATAATACACTTAGTTTAGTAACCAGACATAAAAAAACTTCGCTGCCCTGAACATTGAGAAACGCCCAAAGCAATTGAAATAAAAGCGGACAGTATAAAAAGCTATTTCCATTGTTTAGTGCACTGGCAAAAAATCGTCCAGGTTTGCAAATAAAGTAAAAGTCTAATTTTCAAAGATACCTGTGCGTGACCAGTAAAAATACTAATCTTGTTAATGCAAGCGACGGGAGTATGCTTAAAGCAGAGGCGTAGCTTAGATACGTTGGAAAGGATTCTGAAAAACGGTTTTTTTTTTTTGTCCCCAAATTAACAGAGAAACAAAATACTGTAGCGACTTTTTTCTGGTGAAAAGAATCAAGTTATCCATAATTGATTTAGTACTCTCGTAACAAAAAATAGCCTTGTATGGAGCCCAGTCAGTCGAATACATCCTTTTTATCATCTGAATTTGAGTTAGGAAAGAGATGCTTTCTGTCAAGTCAACCTAACAAATTGTTGCTTTTAATCTTAAAATAAAGTTTCCAAAAAGCATAAATATTAATTAATTGTAAAAATATCTTTTAAAATAAACTGAACCAAGATTATTTTAGTAATTCTAATAAATTCAATAGCATGAACATCAAGATCAATGTTATAATCATGGCTACAGACTGATCATAATTTTGCTTTAAGTTAATAAAAAGCCAAGTCACGGGAAACTAATAATATATGCGCTGTGGGATTATTGAAAAATAAACTTGGGCTCCCTCCAAGTTTGAGTAAGGCATTCGGGGACATCCTGTATATGGTATACTACAAAACACTGTATAATAATAATAATGATAATAATAATAATAATAATAATGATAAAAAACTCGAAGGTTAACTTTTCTTTCCTATTCACAGTAATTGATGATGTAAACCAAAGAGATGAGGGTTATTCACATTTGCTGTGAGTGAGATAAACAGTTAAAATGTCGGATGAACTTGAAGCTTATATAATTAAAGGAATGTATACTGTAATTAACATTAGTTAAAGCTGACAATAGAATAATTCAAAAGGAGTACAGCACTATTCTCGTTAACATTGAATAATAATCATAATGCAGTTATCGGGCAATTGCTTCAGTATCTATTTATCTCTATATGGATACATATATACTAACATATTCGATATGCGGCAGAAGTCTCTTTACTTTGGCATTCACACGGAATTTCGACGGCGAGAAGACGCACTTACCCAAACACACCTTACGTCAGTCCTAAAAAATTTTTCTGGCAAAAGGAAGAACCGAGCCAGCTAGTTTCACGTTATTTACACACCGCTTTCCACAACTCAGCTAATGAGCCTGCATCCTGAGACGCTATTCGTAAACACAATGCTTAATAAAATAAAAAAATAAATTGAAATCGATGATGCCTTTATCTTGTTAAATATATTTTTAAAATATACTGCGATTAACCGATGAAAAAAAAAATCTTTTCAATTTTAGCAACAGCCAGCAATTAGTTTAAATTGCATATTTATGGAAACTTGAATCGGAATTCTGCTGAAGAATTTCCAACGGGGTTTCAAACTCACGATCTACAGATTCTTAGCACAAAGCTTTAACCAACTGTAGGCTTAATTTACGGAATACTATATGTTGAAGCAATGCTTAGTAAAAAACAGAATAAATCGGGTTTTTTGACAAAAGAACCGAAATATTAAATTGTCGGTTTATTTTTTGCCGAGAGCAGAGGATTTTTGTTTTTAGATTACATTTTTTAAATTTGATGAATAATTAACTAAGTTATGCATTGTCACAAAAAACACCTTTGATAAATAATATATATTGTAATATTTTGTGTTACTGAACCTTATTACGTAAATGCATAATTTATAATTACAGTAGTAAACTTTTATCTGCACAAAACGTTAAGGACACACGTTGGTAAGAAATCTTTATGAAGAGATATAAGTTTATAGTTGAAAGCCTCTTTTTACAGTAACAGTACTTAGGTTTACATCTCAGGTGTTATGCACATAGTGTTTGATAAAAAATAAATCAATAAAAACACATTAATTTTAAAAAGAGGAAGGCATTGTTTCGGCATTAATTCCAACATCTTAGGTGTGAAACGCGAAATACTTGCTCTAAAAATATTATAAAAACAGACCGCCCTAAGAGTGACTCGAATCTGAATGGTTTGGTTGCAAGCCCATTTGGTTGCAAGCAATTCAGCCGAAATAAGCTGTCTGGGTTTTTCAAGAACTATTTTTTGAAAAATAGGCAAAATGTGAAATGTCTTATTGTTCTTCGTCGAAAAAGAGGCAAAAAATCTTTGAAATGATACCTTTCATTTGAATTTTGATGACGTATTAACCCCTTAACGATCTGTAAATTTTCAAATATATATATATATATATATATATATATATATATATATATATATATATATATATATATATATATATATATATATATATATATATATATATATATATATATATATAAAATAAACGGTCATAATAGTGCCCATTTTTTTTAATCCATGAAAATTAAATGAAAATATATGAAGGAACAACAGAAACATTCATTTTTAATTTTTGATTTGTTTTTAACTTGAAATTTTTAAAAATAATATTTTAAAGGAAAAACCAACATTCAGGGTTTCTATGACTTAATGTTGGTCTTCCAACAAGCAAGAAAATTTTACAAAACATGTTTTAAAGAATAAACAATTTTATTAAAAATCCTGGTGCTGCTATATAATGTGTAAAATGAGAAGTAAAATGTTTTCGAGCAAAAGAAATAAATTAGTTTTATTCTTATTGGCTTGTTACTACGTTAAACACTCCAGCCCGGAATTAACACGGGAGCGAGAAAAAAAGGCGGAATCTCAGCCCGTGATTTTGACGGGAACGAGTGGGATAAAAGAAGTTATGCCGTTACCACAAAAAAACACCTTTGAGATATAATATGTAACAATGAAAAATGAAAAGGTATCAATAGTTAATGCGAGTATTTTGATAAATTATGAATAATTTATCAAGTCATAAGACGAAAAAAAAAAAGCCAATAACGTCATTAAGTCTAACCGAAGCATTTTACTACTCAAATCCCGAAATTCAAGCCTCCAATAAAATACCAGCAAATCAAGTTCCCGTTACATAGTTACAATCCACAACGAGCATAGTAATTTTTGCATGCAGAGTCATTTTTTAAATGATGTGCGAAAAAAAATTGCTCAAATGACTATGAATAACTGAAAATACATATTACCAATCATGAAAATAACAGCCTAGACTGAAAAACCATTATTTACTTCGATCTCATAAAATTCTGAATGCAAGTTAAATCGTGCTGAACATTACAAAAAATGTTCTGTGATAAAAAGAAAGCAGCTATTTTGTTCAGTGGTAAAATGGAATAATTCTTCGTGTCTGAAAACATTAAGGCAGTTAATTTTCAAATGCTTTAAAAGAAGAAGAAATTATGATTAGATCATTTTGATTCTTTAACATTCATGCAATACATTTATAGATCACGTTACGCTGAATTCTTAAAATAATTAAATTCGAAGAAATTATTGATCTCTCAATATACGGAAAATAAATACAGGGTGTTCACTCCTATCGTGGCCCAATATCTGATTTCTAAACCGTTAGAGATGAGCATATGGTTCATTTAGGAAAGGAATTTGGGTCTATGAAATGTTTTTCAAAAAATCAAATTTTGAAAGAGTTACGAAAATTAAATTTTTATACAGCTCCCCATTCGTATCAATCATACTTAGTAAAACATTCTTGACACTGTAACGTTTAAAACTAAAAAAAAAAATCACTCTTCTACGACAAAAATTGACCGAGTTATGACGTTTTGAAAAAGCAAGATTTTGAAGGATTTCATGACGTCATCGAGAGATCGCTTAAGGGACCGTATGCGAATTGAGAAAATGTGTTGACTGGTGTAAATTTAATTCGATTCTTTACATCAGGGGCATTATTAATGGCTGAAAAGACTTAATAAAAACAAATTACAAGTTAATCAATCACTCTCGGCGATTGGCTTACTTAATGTGATTGCGTGATTGAAGGTGACTTTATGGAATGCACGTAATTGCGTGATTAAACGTGACTGATAGAATGATCGTGTTTGATACAATGAACGTGAATGATAATTGGACACGGTTGATTTGATGAACGTGACATAGGAAATGAGCGTGAATGTGTGATTGAAGGTGTCTGATGGAGTGAACGTGATTGAACGTGACTGATGGAGTGAACGTGATTGATGAAATGAACGTGATTGGTAATGAACTGCACGTTTTATTGATCATTTTCATTGCATCATTCCGACATGAATTCCATCGTTAGCCTGTGTTATTTTTCTTTCATTTAAGTACTCACGTTTGGTGGACCACGTTCGCTAAGTAATAAATCGCGATCATTAATTATATCAGTCACGATCATTCTAATAATCTTCCTCACATCAGCTTTATCAAATCAGTAATTCACGTTTATTAGATAAATCACATTCAACCACTCATTCACGTTCATTTCATCAGCCACGTTCAAACATGCAATCACGTTCAATCGCCCAAGAACGTTCAGTAAACCAATCACGTTCATTCCATCAGTCACGTTCAATCACGTAATCCCATTCATTACACTAATTACGTTTACTTCACAAGTCCCGTTCAAACACTCAATCACGTTCATTTTATCTATCACGTTCAATCATTCAATTACGTTTATTCCATCAGTCGCGCACATTTCATCAGTCACGTTCAATCACGCAATAATGTTCATTACATCAATTACGTTCATTTCATCAGTCACGTTCAATCACGCAATAATGTTCATTGCATCAATTACGTTCATTTCATCAGTCACGTTTAATCACGCGTTCACGCTCATTCTATCAATCACGTTTAATCACGCGTTCATGCTCATTCTATCAATCACGTTTAATCACACAATCACGGGCATTCTATCAGTCACCTTCAATCACGCAATCACATTAAGTAAGTCAATCACCGAGAGTGACTGATTAACATGAAATTTGTTCTTGTTAAGTCTTTTCAGCCATTAATAATGCCCCTGATATAAAGAATCGAAATAAATTTACACCAGTCAACACACTTTCTCAATTCGAATACGGTCCCTTAAGCGATCTCTCGATGACGTTATGAAATCCTTCAAAATCTTGATTTTTCAAAACGTCATACCTCGGTCAATTTTTGTCGTAGAAGTGATTTTTTTTTAGTTTTAAACGTTACATTGTCAAAAATGTTTCACTAAATATGATTGAAATGACTGGGGAGCTGTATAAAATTTTAAATTTCGTAAATCTTTCAAAATTTTATTTTTTGAAAAATATTTCAGACCCAAAACCCTTTCGTAATTTAGAGATTTTTTCCTTAATGAACTATATGCTTATCTCAAACGGTTTAGAAATTAGCTATTGGGCCACAATAGGAGTGGACACCCTGTATATATTTACAAACGAGGAAATAACGATTATTTCTATTACTCATGTGATAATGTGGTAACAAATATTTATTTCAATAATGATTTTGCTTCCAGTCGACATAAAATTCAAAAATTTATCTGTTTCAATCATAAGGATAAAACTGCTCATCAAACCATTATTGCACTCAGTCTCATCGATCTTTTTCTTCTTTTTTGTTTTCTCTCATCGCTCTTTTTCTCCGATAATGGTCAAAATGAAATATTAGCAAAGATATATATTTCATACCCCCACATCATTTGGTGCCGCTTCCATCTGAAGCGCTGTACACTTATCAGATATTCTCTTATGGGTTATTAGTTTAAATGTATTATGCATTATTGATAGGTGACTGGAGCATCTTTCACGCAAAAAAAAGTTGCCATTTGATCGGATGACATTCTTGGGAGTTATTAGTCCAAATGGTTCATGCATTATCAATAGCTGAATGAAGCATCTTACCGAACATCCGAAATGTTTCATCAAGTCATTTAGAGTAATGAGCTTTTATGTGATTGCTTGATTTCTGTAGTTTTACTATCATTGTTTTATCTTGTCTTCTCCGCAATGTTTAGCGCCGGAAATAATTAAAAAAAAAGTCATTCATCAAGCTACATTTGAAAAAAAATAAATGCACAAGTAAGTTAATGAAGTTAAGCTTATCGTAAAATTGTCGATAAGCGCATGCAGTTAAAGGTAAAATCGATAAGCATCTTAATTTGAACGATTGATTGAGTTTTTTTTTAATTATTGTTTATGGCAGACATTTTATGCTTGTTTTATACATTTAGCCTAAAATGTGTTTTCGGTTTCATTCATTCAAATATTATTTACAAAGCAGCTAATTTATTGATAACATTAGTAGTCGCTTTAATTTAAAATTACTTTAGAACAGCACCCTCATTGTTTTCTATTGCAGATCCTCCCCCCCCCCCCGTGCTGTTTGCGTTTTTGATACAATTGCGTACAGTTTTGTTTATTGTTTTGATTCATGAAATGAGCAGTCTTGGTATTGTTTTCACATTAAATCCAAATCTCTGAAAATAATTTCAACTTGTAGTTTAAGGCATTTAAATAGAGTGCAGACTTTCCAACAAGTGTTCATGATTTCAGTTCTTCTGTCTCGAACTCTTTTTTTATCTTTACAGATTGCTTGGAAATTTTATGGACATTTACTACACCCTATTTGATCCCTAGCAAAAAAAATGAAGTGTATAGGTATTAGTGGATAATTTAAAAACCAGGCAAAAATATTCAGTTGTATTACAATCACGGAAAAATCATATCGTTCATAAATGTTCCAGTTTATGAATGATATCATTTTTGGTTTAAATTATTATTTGATCTATGGTTTAAGTTTTAACCATGAGTAACATATTAATAAGTATAGAAATTCAACATTTGCAGATCCTAATAGAAAATAATTAATGTAAAAGTACTTAAAAGTAGTAACTACCGTAAAATGGGGTGAATCGGAACACTTTTCAGCTTTGGTTGTAAAAAAAGTAGTTAAAAGATGTTTTTTTAATTTGATTTTTTGGGTAAAAACTTTGGCCTTGCTTTACTTTTGATATTCCAAGCGAAGACAAAGCCTTTTGAACAATTATTATTAAAATATATAGGAAATTATGGGTGTTCCGAATCACCCCGTTGATAGGGGTCAATCGGAACACCTGTTAAAAATTTTATTTTTTTCAATCTAACCTGTAATAGGTCTCACAAACATGAGTAATATTGATGGGGGAGAATAAGAACAGATAATTACTGTCAAATAAATGCATAATTTCAATATACCAATAAACGTGTATAATTTGTCAAAATTCAAAATAATTTTGAACTTATGAAAAATGAAAAGTAATTTTAAGAAATGCTTTTGAATTGAAATACAAGGATTTAACATGAATGGAAGTCACTCATGTCGTCCACAAATATGTACTTGTCCTTAAAACTAGCAATTGTGACTTGGCTTAAGTTTTTTCATAACATCTCCTGGGATGAACTCTGCCTTTTCTTTAGTTTCTGGAAATCTCTGGGTTTCGGGGATTGTCCTGAAAGCTTTTTACGCTTATTCATCAGTCTGTGTGCTGGATTTTTACTACATAAAGTCTATGTGACTTTCCCCTTCGTATTTTAGGTAAAAAGAAGTCTCCTGGAGAAAAAATCTTTTGAAATCTGCAACTGTTTGTCATTCTAAGATCTAGTTGCTCACGAGAAGGGATAAAAAGTAACAAAACTTTGTCCTTGTCTTGATTAGAAGAATTGGGGTTAGAATCTTGATTTTTCAAACAGTTTCCTTCAAATAAGTTTGAATTGGAACAACAGAACTAAGTGTTCCGATTCACCCCGCAATTTTTTTTTCTATGGCATTTTTCAGAATTCTTCATTTTTATGACACAATTTATAAAAAATGTAAATTCTAATGCGGTATTCTGTTGTACAGATACATTTATAATTGAAACATACCACTCTTAGTTTTTAAATATAAGAAGGTTTGTTCTTGCATATGAAGCTTTGCAGTCTATGGAAATGTGATGTTTTCTAGCGTTCCACGTGCAGCCCTCCTTAGAAGCCAATAGCGTTGCCAGATTGACAAAAGTAATTTTTTCCTTCTCCCTATGATCTTACCTTACTAAAAAAAAATTCATGGTGAAAAGGACCCAATATTTTCTTTATGAAGAATTTCGTTGCACGGTCGGGAAGTTTTGTTCCGATTGACCCCGCTGTTCCTATACACCCCATTTTACGGTATAGAATAAAAACTGATTTTTCTTTTGAGCAGTTAACATTCACAATGTTACTCCTATTTCTTAATTCTATCTTAAATGTAAACTCCACACTCAACTGTAAATTTCTTACATTTCATTCTTTAGGTGTTCCTAGTTTTAGAAGGATGATGGCACATAGTTATGTAGTTAATTCAAAAGATAATATTTCGTCAGATGTGTGAAGTGCAACAAGAATAAAATAATTTACCCTTTCACATTTCACGCTATTTCACTTAATCTCACATTCCCCTGCATAAAGAGAAATCAAATTAATTTTTATTCGTTTCTAGCAGTAAACTTTTCTTTTAAATAAAAGCAAAAAATTGGGCAAAGATTATTAAAATATTTTTCTAATTAAGCATTTAGTTAGTCTAAGTATCAAAAATATTTTTCTTCAAACGAATGAATAAATGAATTAATAAATGAATCAATAAATGAAACAAATGAATAAATAAAAAAGCAAAGTAATAAAGGAGTAATTAAGCTAGTAAATAAATTATAAGTGAATAGAAAAATAAGTGAAGGAATAAACAAATGAATACGAACGAATTGATACCTTCCTCAATACGTGAAGGTAAAAATAATGAATAAATTTTTTCAAAAAACAAAGTCAAGTTTCCTGTCAAAAAACAAAGAGCTCCAAAGATCAACGAAAAAAATTATACAAGTAATTTTAAAAATTTGATACCTTTATTGTATTAATCGTAGTTTTTCAAAATATTTCTTGTTATTATAAAATGAGTAAATTTTTGTAATTATCATTTTAACTATGAATTGAGATCAACTAATGTCCAGTGCAGTCCTTATTTAGTTTATATTAGGCATGTTTTGATTTTAAATGTTCAATGAAATTAAGCAAGTGGAGGCGTGGCAAAGTGGATGGGACAAAAAGAAATAGTTTGCTTTGTTTGCTTATGCCTTTATTTACTAAATCACGTACGTATTTCTTCCATTTGTTAATTTATTCATATTCTTTCACTAATTAATGAACTTATTTGTTCATTCACTCACTGATTTTGTTTCTATTCTTTATTTAATTCACTCCTTTCTTTTTCTCACGTATTAATTATTTCAGTCATTTATTTAGCTATTAATTATTTTATTTTTCATTAATAATTCATTTATTCGTTTATTTGCGCATTCATTTGATAAAAATTTCTGTAACTGAAAAAAAGAAAATGTTTTATTTAAAAAATATTCTATTTTTCACTTTGACCCATGGTTTTTTGGGGTGAAATATTTCCACCTTTTTTTGAACTTTCAAAATAACTGCCAAAAATGAAAAATAACATTTCAACGATTGTTGTATTACAAAATACATTATTCGATCTTTACGTATACTGATTTTTAGAGCAAATTTCGAATTTGTTCATTGTGAAACAGGTCAGTCAACTTAACTATTTCACTTTGCCCCACATTCCGCTACTAAACATTTAAAAATACATAGAATATTAAATAAACACTTCACTGAACATCAGCAAATCTCAATTAACATTTAAAATGTTAATAACTAGAGGCTTATAATTAAAATAAAGAATTTTGATGTACCACGAAGTACTGCAATATGATGCTCTAATTTTGGAAAATATCTTGGTATTATCGTATACATATCGTACGTATTATCGACACCTTTAAAGGGAACTATTTTTTGACTAGAACAGACTACATGCTGAATAATATTAAAATATTGCCAGATAGTTGGAGCTGAAAACTAAAATATTTTACCACTTGACTTTGCCCTACATTTCCCTACTAGAAAACAAATTTTTAAAATATTGCAGAAGTCTAGTTAATCTCATTTGTTTATGCTTCCAGAAGCATCTAATGAATATAAAATAAAAGCAACTCCGCCTTGTCATCACGAAACCTACAATGAAACTGTTTGCGACAGAACAAGAACAATTACTTGATTTCTGTATCACGCACCCGTTGCTGTGATGTATTACTGTAAACAAGAATCGTAGCCACTAATGTTTCGATCAGAAAACTTCCATTGTCCTAGGAAAATCATTTGTAATTGTTTTGTAGCAAGAAAGAACTAAAAGCAGTGCAACCATTAAAATTTAATGCTGTAAGTTTCTACTACAAACAATTTCGAATAACAACAACAATGGGGCATAACAACAAATAATTTATTCTAGTAGTTTCTATTGTAATTAAGTATATATTTCAAAATTGCCTGAATTATCTTTCAATTGTCATGCATCATAACGTTAGAGAGCTCGTGTTTCGTTTTTGAGTTCAATCTTTTGGGGCAAAACTACTTACTAAAACGAGGCATATGGGATGCACGAGGCAGAAGTGGGAAGTTTACAACTTACTGTTTGGCAAAATTCGAAAATAGAGCATTTTCCTCTCGACTTCTTCATTAAAGGGGAAAAGTAATTTAAAAATAGTTTTAGTAGTTGAATATTGTTTTTATAAATGTTTCAATTTTTAAAACTTTCAATGTCTTATTTCCAACATTCAATAAGAATCAGTTCTGTGATACGTAATGCTCTTTCTAGTTCGAACTGTAGTTGGTTATTAGTAGACATTTTAGCTACTGATTACAATCTCCTGATAAAAAGAAATGTTTCTTCCTAGAATGTATGTGACTTTTTCCCGCCTTTTATGTGTCTGAAATTCGTTTTCAAAATTGAAACATTACTTTGAAAGCATTTTTACTATTTTGAAAGCATTAAGAAGCAACAAAAATGATCATAAATATTTAAATCAATAAATCTTTCTACAAACTTTCAATAAAATGGATATTTGCATCACTTTCATAACTAATGGTTAATGTAGTACAAATGTGTATTGTCGAGACAGGGTTCAAATTCAAAAAAACTACGGAAACCCTAAATTCTTCAGAACTTTTAATTCTGCTTCATATGCAATGAAAATAAATTCGACTAACCGGTATTTTAAAAACCTAGCAAAAATGTTGAAAATTTTAACAATTTAAATGATTACTGTTTATTGAAAATAATTTATTTAGAACTTTTGGGAAAAGGCTTATTAAATGTTTCCAGTTTTAAAACTAATAGGTGATTATGTAGGAAATCAAGTTAGTTATCTCAATCTATAGAAAGATTCAAAATTGTCTTTTTTTCCACAAAATTAGTTTTTCCTACATATTATTTATGCATTTAATGTAAATAATTAGCAATAGTACGTATTTTTTAATAGTACACGTTCTTCACTATCGTGCAGAATATGTATTATGTACGTATAGCTCATTCATGATGGATATTTTCTTTTCATATTGTTTATAACGAATAAATCAGGAAGTGACATTTTTAATTTTATTTTCATCTATACTTCTGTGCAAAAATATCAAAATAATCAAGTCAGCATTATTTAGTGTCAGTAGCACAAGCTTAAAAATAGCACAGGTTTTCATAATATTTGCATACATTATTTAAAGTTTCTATTGCCGCCTGAAAAATTATTTATAAATGAGTTAGCGGGTTTACAGACAAGCTACTGATTTGCCAAATTATATTAACAGAAGAAATGGTCTTGTTTTAAATTATTTGTTGCATAGATTTGCTTGCTATGACTTCTATTTCAGTGTAGGGATAGTGTTACGGTTTATTTTGGCTGTGATTTTAACTACAACTTCATAGACAAAAATCAATAATTCAGCTTAAATTGCTACTGTTTCGGAACATTTGTGTTTGTGCTAATGAATATTTTCGTCATTTTCATTAGGGGAAAGTGTCCCAACGTGTCGTCAAAAGATTTCTGGAACATTTTTACTGTCATTTTATCATTACTATGCGTAACGTTGACACGCGATACTGAGGTAGATCTCATTTATTTTAGAAATGATAGGTTTTCTACCTCTATCTTTTGCACAACTTCCATTCAAATATTAAAATTTAATTTAAAAAAACAGCTAAGATACAAATACAGTCAAACGTCAAACCCGCTTAATGGAATAGCCATTTTGCCACGAAAAAGTATTCTAATAAGCGGGATATTCCATTATCCGGGATGAAAATAATGCATTTCAATGGTTTGGTACATTGAAAACGTATTACATTAAGCGGGATATTCCTTTAAGCGATATTCTAATAAGCGGGCTCGGCTGTAATAAGATTCTAGATTATTGAGGATCTCTAGGATCTAACAAAAACTAAAAGTTTCGGGATAGCTTTATGAAACAAACTGCCATTAGAAGATGCTTGTAGAAAATTTTATAACAATGGAGAGATGAAAATTTCGGAGCTCAGGTTATTTTTTGTTGTTAACACATTTAATTTTTTTTTTAAGTGCATTACATTTTGTGTAGCAGGCGTGTAAATTCTAGTAAAATTGAGTCATCTATTAGGTTTGTAAAACTCAAAAAAATATCGACATGTAGTGATTTCCCCCTAAATTTGGAGCCAGCATTAGTTTAAAAATAATGCTAGTTTAGCGATGTCCCGCCAAGCCCATGATCTCTGTTAACTGCTAGCTAAGCAGGAATACTTACAAACAAAGCTTTTAAAAATGAGGTAATTTTGAAAGAAAAAATGGAACAAAAGCAAATATTAGCAAGATTAAAACAATGTAAAACCTCCATGGCTTGAGCCAAAAAAATGTAGAACTATTCGTCTTCTCACTTTGTAACCACTATGTAAATAATTTGTGAAGATAAAGTAAGATTTTAAAAATTATTTAATTTTCTGTAATGAGTCAGATCCAGGGAAAAAAATGAAAAGAACCTGTTGCATTTCAAACATGAAGAGTTTGTACTCGATGTAGCAAATAATCCAGAACAAAGAACCAATATTGGGTCATTCCAGAAATGTCAACCTTCCACCCTCAGAAAAAAAATTCTCATAGCCCTATTTGTGACCTATCATTTTATTCAGCAAACTTTTTACACTCCTCAAAATTGCAACGCCAAGAAATAATGCTCGCATCGACATGCAAATTTCAGGAGCGATAGTGGTTAGATAGATATGCAAATGATTAAATTTGGGTACGCATAGGATCACGTGATACCCTTTATCGGGTTATAAAAGTAAGCAACTTGCCCTTCTTAAAAACAGCAACTGGAGTTTTGTGCAGCAGCAGGTCTTTTGAAAAAGCCTACAAAATGCCTCTGAGATGTCGGCGAGCTCAATATCACCAGTTAACACCGTTGAACGTGACCGTATCATCAAACTTCATGAACTTAATTTGTTGTTGCGGGCAATAGCAGCTCGTCTTGGGCATGACGTCAGCACCATCCAGCGTTGTGTAACTCGATGGATTTAGGAAGGTCTACGTGCACGCCGAAGTAGAAGTGGTCCACAAAGATGCACGTCAAAGCTTACAGATCGGCGTATTCGTCGGATGATTATCCGAGACCAGGGCCGTCATTTGGGGGGGGGGGGGCAGAGGGGGTCAAATGCCCCCTTCCCGACTTTGGGAAATAAATGTATTGGCAAAAAAGTGGGCGTGGTTTTTGCCACTTTTTGGTAAATTTTACATTGTGTATGCACCCTTTGCCCCCCCCCCCCACTGGAAAAATTCGAAATGACGTCCCTGTCCGAGACCCTTTCAGCACGGCGCGTAACATCCGAAGCCGGTTACCTGCATGGTCAGGTAACCGGCTTCGGATGGAGTAGGTCTGTGTTGTCTGTGTCCACCCAAACCATAGGCAACATACTGCATGAAGTACAGTTCCGTGCACGGGTCCCAGCAACAGGTGTACCATTGACCGCACAACACAGAGCTCGGCGCCTGACATGGTGCCGTCGTCATCGTTCCTGGACCATTGAATGGAATGGATGTTTACTGATGAATCCCATTTCTGTCTGTGGAGGAATGATAGCCGTCGGCGGGTATGGCGGTGACCCGGAGAATGCTATACAGAACCCCATACCGTCGAGCGTCACACCGGTCTTACACCGGGCATCATGGTTTGGGGTGGCGTAATGTTCGATCACAGGTCGCCTCTGGTGCACATTGCCGGTAGTTTGACAGCGGACCGGTACGTCACACAAGTTGTGCAGCCTGTTGTTCTGCCCTTGTTGCAGAGGACACCCAACATAGTATTTCAGCAAGACAATGCTAGGCCTCATGTCGCACGGCAAACTGTCAACAGCTTGACCGGATTTGACATCCTTCTTTGGCCGTCAGCCTCTGCAGATCTCAGTCCCATCGACCACCTATAGGATATCATTGGACGCGACACGAACAGGGGTCCAATGGCGCAAGCCGTGAATGATCCGCGCAATGCAGTGGATGTGGCTTGGCAAAGGATACCTCAGGTAACCATCAATGAACTCATTGATAGCATGCCTCGTCGTATTGAAGCTTGTATAGCTGCTCGAGGTGGGCACATTAGATATTGAATAAATTGGTATATATTGATTTAATTTTTCTGGTTTTCCCATCATTTGCATGTATATCTAATCACTGTCGCTCTTGAAATTTGCATGTCGCTGCGAGCATTATTTCTTGGTGTTGCAATTTCACTTTTGAGGAGTGTAGTTTATAAATCTAACAGTTTGCAGAAACTCTGTTGGGTATTTTTCTTGTAGCTCCATTCATGCATGGTTGTAGAAAATTTTAGCATTTATAAAAAACATAGGCAAGAGTTTTCTTATAGAACGCAAAAATTTATGCGAATTTTCAAAAGAACTATGTTTAATATGAAAGAATAGACTTAGATCTGCTGAAAATGACTGCTGTTTTTAAACAATATATAAGATAAGCTTTTTAACTAGTTTGATTATTTTATAGTTTTATATTGCGTTGCGTTGGTCACAAAAGTGCTATTTTCTATTTTAATACCAATTCAAAGCATTATAGAAGTCAAAAATTTTTATTTCCTTATTCCTGTATCTCATAGCTTCTTAAATGCAAAATGTTTATTCGAAATAAAGTAGACAAAAATGTATTAGTCTGACTAACGTAAGAGTTGAGCTGTGACTAACGAAACTGATTTCTTTCAAAAAATATTCTTCTATAATTTAAAGAATTATTATTTTTTAAAAAGAATAGATAAAGCAAAATTAGTGCTGGATATGCATATCAAGAATCCAAACTAGAGAATTGAGAAAATATAAACACAATTTTAACAAAGGATTTCTTTTATATTTTATACAAAATATCTCTACTAATCATTAAATTGAAGTAATAGAAGCTCATTGGAACACACGTGAGAATATTACATACTACAGTGACAATAAATGCTGCTAATGCATATTACAGTAAGTGTATCAATGATAATTAAGGAATTAAAACTTTCACATTGATATCAGGAACTAAAATGCATTCTGAAAATACATTGTGTAAAAATTGTTCAAACATTTTGCTCAATATTACATTTTAATTCAGGATATACATCATTCTTTCGACGAATAGGTAAACCTTAAAGAATAATATGTCATTGAAAAGTACTACAGAGTTTCTTATGACGATGGCTAGTAAATTAGCAGAATATTAGAATTTGGTGAGATTATCAACTTGTATAAAGTTTACTTTTTAAACGACAGATATTGGGGCTTTAATTAGCCCAAAACTGATGTTATTCACTTAGTAGAAACAATTTTTCTGACACATTCAAATTGAGGTAATTAAGGAGAATACTTCCATTCAATTTCTTACTATAATTTAGAAAAAAAAAGCAAAGAAAGAAGCCAAAATGCAACATAAAAAAACTCCTAAAATGTGTAAAAGTAGTGCAAGTGACATAGATTAGTCACAATATAGTTTTCTTTTATTTATGCTTTGCCTGTTATTTCATTTTTACGTTAATCAAACACAGTCTTAGGTAAAAGTACCATTAAGGACAAAAAAAAAATCAATTAAATAAATGCGTAGCGTATTTTTTAAATATACTACGCATATAGAATGTTTATATATAGAATGTTTATCTTTTACAAATATATCAGCCAATTTTAAATGACTGTTTAACTTTCAAAAAAATGGTCCTCGTAACATGAGCACCGTTTTTCAGGGTTGCAAAAATATTACGTTAGTCACAATGCCGTTTTTACTAAAAAAAATACCTACAGCAGTTTCTTGCTTCAAGTTCTTGGTAGAAATGGCACATACTAAGCATGTACATTTTAAATCTACAAATTAAACCTTAAATTATGCTTTGTACTGCAGGTGGCAAATAAAAATAGTTCGAAAAGAGTTGCGTTAGTCACTATAGAATGACTAGTCTACTCTTCAAAAAAGTACATACTGTCAGCCGTAGCCAACATGTACTATAAAGAATAATAACGTCTCCTTCCTGTGCTCAGAGCTACTCTACTCAGTTCCTCTGTATTTTTTTTTCATTACATATGACGCTACGGAAGAATGCTATCAACTTAATTGCTCCTCATTTCCAGTCAGCCGTAATGTACAATTATAAGAGTCATGTACTATAACTTCAAGAGAGTTAAGTTTTTCTTTCGTTCTTGAAATTGTTTCTTTGCAAAACTAACTCTTTATTCGCACCGGGGCGTGATTAAATAATACGTAATCAGCAAAACTCCAACTGTTTCTTATTTTAATAAATTTCAGGTATCCTGTTATAAAATATAAAGAATTAAAAAAGGCGGAAATTACATTTAATGCCTTTTCAGATAAATCATACCCGGAATTATTTAATGTTGGCATTTTCGTTGTCGACTGTGCGTGTAGAGTAAGTGAAAGAAGAAAGCAACTATATTAAAGCACAAAATGTTGCTGTTAATTTCTTTTACAAAACAAAAAAAAAGCTATATTTTTATTTATAGAACCAATTTGGAAACACACGCTTTCGTCAAACGCACATGCTTTGCGTTTACACAGCTGCGCAATAAAATCTCAGTCATTTGAGCTTTTGGACGTTTTGAGAACACCTAGAAAAATGCTTAACGTTTATTCTGACGTCCATGGTTGTTAAAACTTTAAAGTCAATATATTGAAAAAGTTTAATCTTGATGTTATATGAGAAATCAATAACAAATTTATGGGGGGAAAAGTGCTTGTGATCAATTTGTGAAATGAATAGCGTATTATTATGATTCTTCTTTTAAATATGTGTTCATTTTTAAGAGAATATCACCTAGATTCATATCGATTAAAAGGTGTATTTAAAAAATTAATGATCTTCATAAAATTTTTGTTTTTAACTTGCTGTATTTTAGATAAAATGCAATGAATGACGTTTTGAGGAAACTTGACAAACAACAAAAGAGAGATCATTCAGTATAAAAATGTCAACTATTTGACAAATATGAGTATTTTTAGTAAATTAGATTTTTCTTCGTATCTCTATTTGTTAATGAGTATGAGAAAGTGTCAATAAAATTGCTGTGAAAAATTAATTTGACAATGTTTAAGACGCTTTTGTTAAAATTTACAGAAATTAACGAAAAAAAATCCATAATCTATAATCAGTAGAGCAGTTAAATTTTACTTGTTTTCAAAAAGGAAGCGGAGCCATAAGGGCTTTTTTTTAATGTTTAGGTGATTAATGGCAACATAGAATTTTGATTTCAGAAACAATGGGTGACATTTACCAGGCGTTGTATGTTCACCATCCTTTTAGAATTTCAGAAGAAGTCATTACGCATTTTGTAGACATTTTGAACTGTTTGTTACCACTTCAAAGACAGAGCTAAAGTAGAACCATAACCAATGTCTAATAAATTCTACTACTCAAATGATCTAAAATATAAAGAAGAAGTTCATTGTAAGAGACTTTCTGATTATTTGAAATGTTACTAATATAGCAAATATGAAAACTTATTTTACTAATGTAGCTTTTTCTTAGTTTTTTTTATTTAGAAAATACATGAATGAACATTCAAATTAATGATCAGCAAAATAACAATAATAACTATAATAAATGCCAGTTTTGCATGCAGAATGTACGGTAAAATATAATTATGTACCCCCTTTTATGAAAATGCGTTCAAAACTCATGCAGTAATTACATAAAACACACCGTATTTCGGCAATGTCATCCAAATACTGCAGTTTCAACCTCATTAGAAATCATCATCATCAGTCTGGCTTAGACAGCAACCGAGCTGAAGGCAGAAATTCCCTTATAGAAACTAAGAGTGCCAAAAAGCTGGTAGCTAAAGTAAAAATAGCACACCAGCGAGCAACCGCAACAATGATACGGTTCAACTCGTAAATTGATGACAAAAGTTTGGATGTTCTGCTACCAGTTTGTGTGGCACTCTTAGCTTCTACAATAGAGAACTTCTGCCTCCATCTGAGTTACTGTCTAAACCAGATGGATGATTAGTAGTAATGAGGATCAAACAGCAGTACCTGGATGACACGGCCAAGCTGGTAGTGTATTTTATGTAGTTCTACCTTAGCCCTGGCTTAAGGGCAATATCTTACAATTCATGCAGTAATTACTCAAATTTCTCCCAACAATCAGTAATGAACGAGTAAACAAGATTAATCAAAAAAATTAGAATTTGGAATCTTGATTTAAAATATTCTCCGAAAGTTGCGTATTTGTGAGTACAATGCACACATAAAATATAATGTTTAAACAACTCTTTGGGGTTCCTACCGAGGGTTTAATTTCTCCAACAATAGGAAAAAATGGTTACTTTTTCAAAAATTGTTATGAAAATAAAGATGCTTAAAAATTTTGATAATGATGTAATTCAGTTAACTAGAATTCGGAGATTAGATTCTCTACTGTATTTATCGACAGCAATCACCCGACCAAATATAAAGTACTCTAATATATATATATATATATATATATTCATTTATTTATTTATTTATCTATATATATATAAAAGAAAGTCGTATTAGTTACACTATTTATAACTCAAGAACGGCTGTACCGATATGGCTAAAAATTGGTGGGTAGGTAGCTTAGAGCCAGGAGACGGACACAGGCTATAATTTATGCGTGTTAGTTACATAAATAGAAAAAATGTATTTTTAACTAAACCTTTTTACTAAGCCTTTTTTGACACCTCCATGGCTGAGCGACATAAAGCACACGTTCTGACAGCTTCCGGAGCGCAGCAAACAGGTTGTAATTTAGCGGTGCGTGTAGTGTTATTTGACTTCTTTGTAAAGTAAATTATAAACAAACGCATCACTTCCCTTGAAATTTATATGTGATAAGCTCTCAGAAACGATTGTCACTTAAGAGTTTTTACGCCTCTGAGGCTGAGAGGTGGAAATCGCTTGGTGGGACAGCTCCTGGACTGCAGAGTTAAAGAGGTTGTTCTTCTTACTACTATTATATATACAAAAGTTTGTTTGGATGGATGGAGCAGTCAGTTGATAAGCAATCCGAAAAAAGTATCTTTTTAACTAAGCCTTTTTTGAGCCTCTGTCGCCGAGCGACATAAAACACATGTTCTGACTTCTTTTGTAGCGCAGTAAAATAGGTTGTGAGTTACCGGTGTATTAAGTGTTATTTGACTTTTTTGTGATGCCTGGATTACCACCGCACAATTTACGCCTGAAGGTTGGCTCCGTAGTAATCATGCTTCGAAACATAAACCAATCAAAACTGTGCAACGGTACGCGTTTGGTGGTTAGAAAA
Organism: Uloborus plumipes; assembly: GCA_038373865.1. Taxonomy (NCBI): domain Eukaryota; kingdom Metazoa; phylum Arthropoda; class Arachnida; order Araneae; family Uloboridae; genus Uloborus; species Uloborus plumipes. The sequence goes on from JAXGGA010001871.1 coordinate 99,580, forward strand.
TACAGTCGAGCCCGCTTATTAGAATATCGGTTAAAAGAATATCCCGCTTATTAAAATACATTTTCAATGTACCAAACCATTGTAATGCATTATTTGAATCCCGGATAATGGAATATCCCGCTTATTAGAATATTTTTTCGTGGCAAAATGGCTATTCTATTAAGCGGGCTCTGCTGTAGATGAACAATGTAATTTACGCGACGATACTGAAAAGAAAATTCAAAGGTGAGGAAGTTCTCATTCCAAGGATCCCGATGATCCCAACCGATATGCCGTTTGAATTTAAAAGACTTCAATTTCCGATCCGTCTTGCATTTGTCATGACCATCAACAAATCACAAGCAACATCATTGTTTTTCCCATGGTCAATTATATGTGGCATGTTCACGGGTCGGAAGACCATCTGCGTTGTTTGTTTTTGCACCTGATAATAAAACAAAAAAATGTTGTGTATCACAAGGTACTTAAGTGAAGAGCAACCTTATGTACTAAAATACAGAAATAATAATGAATGATTAATGTAGGTACTAAATTTTTTTATATATATTTTAATAAAAAATACTTAATACATTCAAAAATTTGCTTATTTATTGCCTTTAAGGCGAAACAGAGTTCGCCGGGTCAGCTAGTTTATTTATATATATTGCTCAAAATTTCAAACCATGACCTAACAAAAAATCTCGTAACATCTTTGGCGCTCCTCAGCGAGACAAAATATTTTATCTTTTCCCACACTTAGACGATGACGCATTCCCCATCTTTTTTTGCTCGAAATTTTACTCGGTTTCACACCCGTGAGACGGATTTCTTTTTTCCTTTTATTTATTTATTTTTTTACTACGATAAAGGCGCTTAATAGCTCCTTGATATTGCTTTAATCTGTAAAAAAAAATGCTCTACTTTTGTTTTAATAGCAGTTTAAAAATAACTAGTTTTTCTCTCCAATAGGCGATCAAACATTGTAATCTTTCGTTTTTGATAAAAATAAAAAAAAATCTTACTTTTTATCATTTATTTATTTTTGAGCATATCAAAGATTATCAAATGATGAAAGAATAATGAGAAACAAATATATTCCAAAATTGTTTCTTAAAAAATAAAAAAACAAAAGTTTGTTGGCATTTTTTTTAATTAAAAATGTTCCACTGTGTTTCTCACTATTGAAACCTATTTTCATGTTTTCTGAGGTTTTCTGAGCTTATTCTGTAATCAACGAAATATCGAGAAAAGGGAATTTTCTCTCTCAACAAATGTATAAAACCCACTGTTTTTGGGGTTTTTTTTTTTTTCTTTTTTCAGACATTTTAAATAGCTATTTCAAATTCATTTGAAGTTTACTGCATGAAGTTACTAGCAAAAAAATATTTCTCGTAAAGTATAAAGATTTACCAACTCATGTTTTTTTTTTTTTTTTTTTTTTTTTTTTTCAGGATTCTCACTTATGTTATAGTTAGTGCATTTATTTCAAACATATGATTGTTGCACAGATCAGTAATTAGTTTTTCAATTGCTACCCCATTAAAGATTCGCCTCCGTACGAATACAACCAATCTGCATAATTTTTTTCCAAATCAAATCAATTTCTCTTCATTTTTTCAAAATAATATTTTTTGCATGATGGCTAACTCATAATTGACTGATGATATACTTAAGAAAATATTTTATGCTGGATTCAAATTCTGCAGTGTAAAGTAGGAAATCCATTGCTTAATAGTTTAAGGATTCCAGCTAGTTTCGAGTTAGCGTACTCGCATATTTTTTAAAGGTACACGAATTGATTCATGCTGTTTCAAAGTCTTACAATAAAACAATAGAGATCTAGTTCTTTAAAAAAATACTCAAAAGTTTTCTATCTTTACCGTGAAAAAGCATATGACTAGTGTTTTTGGAAGAACCTTCTTATGAATTCAAACCATGAAGAAGCTATCACAAAATTGACACCCATTTTGATTCAGTTTAACCGTTAGCAAGAATAGTCAAAAGTGGAAACAATTTAGCATATAGAAGCTTCCCACAAGTTTATCTTCTTTGATATTTATTTTAAACTTTCTTCTATTAATTTACGTTTGTTTTATCCCTCAAATTGCATTTTCTTACCTTTATTTGATATATTTAGAAAACAAAAACACGAATTAATCATCTTTGCGTTCACTGCTAGACATTGGGTCGAGAAGGGTTTAAAGGATAAAGGAGCTATGTTACATTTTTTGAAAATACACTCTGGACAATGGTAAGCAATGGATACAGGTAAGCAAATAAAACTTGGTACATCAAAAAGTAGATGTCATTAGACCAACCTCATACGTTCACTGTCAACAAAACCAGAAAACAAAAAAGCAGCAACATCTACTTCAATAAAACTTTGAACTCTAATTTCTCGCGATTGAGGTTTTGTCACGGATCCCTTTCATCTCCCAAGCATTTCAAATCGGAGACTGCATAACCACTAGCAATAATCTAAACATCTGGTGAAAGGAAATCTATTTCCAGCGTAAAACCTTCAAAATATACTTGTTGATTAATGGTCTAATGAAGTAAAATTATTTCTAACTCCTGTATTATCCATAAAATTAAATTTGCCTCTGCTACAAGATTATATTGCGCACCGAGAATGAAAGGGGACTTTATAAAATGAATTAGCATTAACCTTTTGGATCCGGCCTGTTCATATAGAAATTTTTCTTTCGACCCAGGTAGTACGACAGTTGAACCACAGATTTCTTTACCATTGAAAAGAGAAGGTATAAACTGTCGTGCCAGACGTATGGAGCCTTGAAAAAATCCCCGGCTCCAAAGGGTTCAAGTAAAAATTTCAACCCAGTCCTCTAAACTAGACGAGACTTATGGTACAACATGTGTACCGCCCGGTTACTAAAGGTTAAATTATCATAGACTAAAAAAAAAAGATGAGTCCCTAAGAAAAAAAAACTAAATCAGCTATTTACAAATATGGTTGTTAAAAGATCCAACAAATATGGTGGAAGCTGAGTGTGTGTGTGTGAGTCGGAAGGCAGGCGATTGCCAAATTACATCATCGTTTTTATACTCTTAAAAAAAAAAAAAAAAGGCCAGTGTTAAAAGCTGCTCTGAAGGAACGGCTAAAGACCTCTGAACGCTTTGATCACTTTTTTCAACATTTTAACACAATGCAGAATCGTAAGATATAAACAGAGGTTTTGACAAGAGAACGTCAACGGAAGCAAGCTTAATTTATTGAAACGGAATAAAGATGAAGTTTATAGAAGGTTTATATTACAGCAAATCCAAAATAGTAGATTTAGCTTTTGAATAAGTGAATAGAACTTAAAAATTTGTTCTTTGTAGATGAAACGTAAGCATCGGTATTCCGTACTTAAGCTGGAGCTAAAAGTTAAGCCGGAAAAGGTGTCTTTGTTAAAAAATCGTTTCAGTGAATAATCACACACGCATGAGTAACATCAAGAAGAAACTTCATGAAGTGCGGTAAAATAAGCATTAAACAAACCATTGTAGACCAAACTCTGTTCGTATGATTTTTCACAAAGTCCATTTCTGTTTTTCTGATCATAGCTTTTCCTAGATCGTTTCCTTGACTTTATTCAAATATATTTTCAATAACTTCCAAAAGTCTCAAGCTGATCTAAACTCAAGAATTGCATTTTAAGAAAAAAAAATAATAGAATTCTCCCTTCCTCTGTCTTTTTATTTTGCACTATCAACTCATTTTAAAAATTTCCTCTAGTTAAACAATTAAAACATTATTCCTTTAATTTCCAAAGTGAGCATAATTTTTCTACTTATAATTCTTAATAGACATCCAATCGTTTTCTCTACGTTATTTCTCCACTTTAACATGTTTTTTAACTATGAATAAGTATTTAAATATAAATTTAATTGATGATAAAATCTACCTTATAGGCTTAAATTAGTGCTTATCAAGAAAATAGTGAAACTAAACGATCATACTCTCCAGAATCTCAACATTGGTTTTCTTACAGTGTCCATACATCTTTTAGGTACCAAATAAATTCATAAATTCAAATACACAACAGATGACCCACGCGCAAAGCATTCGCGCCTGACAGCAGAAATATTATTCATGCTAAATTACCTTGTTAAAATAAGCATTTTCTTTTCCGGTTTAAGTAAAATTGTGATTCAAAATTCTACAATGAATTCAAAAATTTTGAGCAAAATTAATCGGTGAAAAAAAAAAAAAAAAAAGTCTTTAAAAAGCGACAAAACCCATAGCAGGATCGAACCTACCATCTTCGCATTTCTAACGCGACGCTCTCACCAACCACGCCACTGCATCTTAGTTTTCGGATCCAATTCATTGAAGTAATGTGTAATAAAAACAGAAAAACAAACGGGGTTTTTTAACCTAAAAAATAAACAGTTTTTAGACAGTGGGTCCATTTTTCGTCAAAAGCAGGCACGATAAGCTTTAAAATGAGTGGTGAATAATGGAATTTGATCAATACATAGGGAAGAGCAAAAGGTGATAGCAGAAAACAGGCTAGAGAAATAATTTCAAAGATTTAAAAGAGTGAATTTAATGAAGAGAAAACATTTTGGCTAGAAAAAGGCAATATCATATTCATTTTTTCCAATTGTTATTCATCATATTTCATTAAATTTTATATATTATTTTTCTTAAATAGGAATGGTAGCTCAACCCCCCCCCCCGCCCTACTCTTTACTAAGCTGGTAGGTACGGGGGACCCTGGAGGGTGAAATGAAATGCCCTACTCTTTTTTTTAATATACAAAACTGGGGAAAATATGAATTGCAACTAAAAAATTCCTCCAAAATAAAATATCCTATTGGAATAAGTAGAAAAGAAATTAAGTAAGAGCGATGGCTATATTATACAACACAAACGAGACTTATTTTAATCATATATTATTAAAAATAAATTCATTTTCCTCCTTTTTTTTCAAATTTATAACCAAGAAATATTGTCTAGAAAAATAAATAAATTATTTTTAAAAAATGCATTTTTTTTTTCAAAAAATGTTAGCATTACTTTAAAACCGTCGCCAAAGATTACTTTGAAATAACAGCAATGTTAACTTTATTGTGGAAATAAAAATGAGTTAGGTACTAATAAAACAGTTTAAAGCATCTTTCTGCTTTGAATTGATTTCTTTTTAATTCGGTCAATCAATCTCCTACTTTCGGCAATTTTTACTCTCCAAGGAACTGAATTTCGATAGTTATTAGTGACTTTTTCCTCCATTTCTTGAAATCAAAACGAAAAACATTTAAAATCTCTGCATTTTCTCATTCTTTTACGGTTAGAAAATAAAGTTTACTGCTGTTATTTTCTTGATACTCTTAAAATAACCAAATAAAAAATGCATACGTTTTAAGTCAAAAGCTCTTTTTAACAATGTTTATTTGAAGCAAATGCGCCTTTTAATTAAGGATTCGTTTCTGTCCTAAAGTTCCCGGAGGCGATGTTTAGGAAATTTCGAACTTTTCCAAATTAAATGAAAAACATATTAAATCAAAAAATAAAATGTAGGAATGAGGTATCCTAAAGCTATAGCCTTCGTACAAGAGATGGATAGTTCAAATATGACTATTCTCTGCTGAGTTATTAGGAGGTGGCGAGAGTTTAAGCAGATGAACAAACACATTTCCCGCTTCCAGTATAACACTTCATTTTTTTTATTTTCTTTTAAAATATTTAATTTACTAATTCTAAAATATTAAATAATATTTAAAAATAGTTAGTTAAAAATGTTTAAAGCATTTTTTTTATTTTTAATATTTTTATTACTTGCCTTCTTTTATTTTAATGATCGTTTTACGATGCGTCACGTCTCCCCCCTCCCCCCCCCCGCTTTCATGTATTTCTTCTTTTTAAAAACATTAACGGAAATGCAAGCTAAAAGTCAACTTTTATACCTACAGAAAAGAATTTCATAAACTATCACACTAGTCTAGTATCAACCTCGTTTTAAAAACACATAATAAAATTTTTGCCACCAAAATACTCCAGGGTAGAGGGAGTGAATATCGGCTTGGAATTTAATTTCCAATTCACGTACCTTGAAATAATTTCAACAAGGTTTTAATTCAATGAGAATTACTTTTGCAACGAGATCATCCTATTTTCCCCATGGCAACGCAATTGGTTTGAGATCAAGCATTCAAAGCATGATTTTGCATCAGGCGAATTTCTATGCTTATTGTCTTAAATGTATTTTCTTAAGCCAATTTAAGTGCTTTTAATATAGATAAAATAAAGTCGAAGAGGCCAGATTAAAGTTGAACTTCGGATTAAAACTAGATAGGAGTTTCCTAAAAAATCAATTTAACCATTTCCAAGTTGACAATGGAGTCATTTTATTATTTATAAACTTTGACCAATTTACACAGCGTTTATAAGTCAGTAAAATAAAATGCGGTAATAAAAACATAATGCATAAATATAAATCTTATATGTAATTTTTGGACGTTAGAACACTACCATTACAACTTTCATTGAAAGCACCAACTATATACTAACCCGACTACTCCACTTAATATCTTCATTAAATACAAATCAACGTTTTCGAGATATGAGATATTTCTTCTAAAAAAATCAGAAATAAGTAATCTATAGAATCTTTAATTGCATAAATACAGGTTGATTATACTTCAAATCCGACTTTCAAAACTACAAAAAAAAAAAAAAAAAAAAAACAGCACTGGTCAGAATCACTTTAAATTACGTGAAGGAGGGCAAGGTATGAAATAAGGGAACAATGCTTTTCATTTGTAAAAGATGACAATGAAGAAGACCGCTATAATAAACATGTTCTAGGTAACATTCAAAGAAATTTTTTATTAAAGAACTTTTCAAACATAATAGATTCATTGTAATAAGTGTTGTTGTTTTTCAAATAAAATACAATACATTACATTTATTGAGAACCTTTTGTTACAGAAGAAATTCATTGGAGTTTTATAAAAATGTTTGAAATTATCACATGGTTCATTAACAACAAGCAGAGAGAAAATTCAAAAATCTCCCGCTTGGTTTTGGAAATGAAACTGAGCTCCGTGTAATAGACATTTTAAAAGGAATTTATCTTCTATATTATACAGGGTGTCCACTCCAACCGTGGACCAATAGCTAATTTCTAAACCGTTAGAGATAAGCATATAGTTTATTTAGGAAAAAATCTCTAAATTACGAAAGGAATTTTGAGTCTATTCAATGTTTTTCAAAAAATCAAATTTTGAAAGAGTTACGAAATTTAAATTTTTTTACAGCCCCCCAGTCCTATCAATCATATTTAGAAAAACATTCTTGACACTGTAACGTTTAAAACTAAAAAAAAATCACTCTTCTACGACAAAAATTGACCGAGTTATGATGTTTTGAAAAATCATGATTTTGAAAGAATTCGCATACGGTCCCTTAAGCGATCTCTCGATGACGTCATGAAACAATGCAAAATCTTGATTTTTCAAAACGTCATAACTCGGTCAATTTTTGTGGTAGAAGAGTGATTTTTTTTTAGTTTTAAACGTTACAGTGTCAAGAATGTTTTACTAAATATGATTGATAGGACTGGGGGGGCTGTATAAAATTTAAATTTCGTAACTCTTTCAAAATTTGATTTTTTGAAAAATATTAAATAGACCCAAAATTCCTTTCGTAATTTGGAGATTTTTTCCTAAATAAACTATATGCTTATCTCTAACGGTTTAGAAATTAGCTATTGGTCCACGATTGGAGTGGACACCCTGTATACAAATTTAAAAGAAACAATTCCACCCAAAAGACAGTTTGGTGACATAACAGGCTTAGTGATGAAATTGTTAAATAGTTTGAGATAGATTTCAGGAGTAGAGTAATCTGAAATGACTGTTCAATACTGCACCATTGATGGCCCTGTAAAAAATTATAACAATATTGATATAGTTCATTGTTCCATTTCAAAAACATCTAATTTTCAAACACTCACCCTTAACTACTCACAAGCCTCCAAAAAAAGGAAAAAAAAAATGCTAAAGCGATGCAATTTTTCGTAATTTTTATGTGACGGAAAAAACAGGAAAAAAAATCATGGTTCATAAGCGTAAAGGATGAAGTAGCTCTTCCTTAATAATCACAACAGAATGGAAGAAATTTCAGAAAGGAAGATAATCCTTGTCACTTCTATTGCATAACTTAACCCTCGTGGGTTCCTTGGGGTCATATGTGACCCCAATGCAATTTCTGTTTAATATATTTTGTTAATCAATCATTTGTTTTTAATGGCATTTTGTGGCTTTTATTCTTCTAGTTTTCTATTCAAAATAATGCTATTATTGTGTTTTATTTTTCCCGAATTGCAATTTTTGCACACAACACCCTTGGGGTCACTTCCCCAGAAGGCCAAAAAAAGAGGACGTTGCAACTTTTGTTCAAGATAACTGGACAGAAAATGCATTGAAAAATGTCATAAGTGTTTGAAATTCACTTGCAAAAATCATGTTTTTTCAGGTCTGTAACAGATGTAAATAAATCTACAGTTATTGTAAGTTTTGCTCTAAAATTATAATTTTAATTCATAAACTAAATTTTACTTTAATTGTATCTTTTTATTTTTTGTTTTTTTAGCATTAAAAAGTGTGTGAACTTAAATAATGCATGTAACATTCAATAATTATAATGAATTAATTAAAGGAAGCATTGGGGTCGTTTATGACCCCAAGGGTCTTGAGTGTAACTGAAATGGGAGGGACCCACGAGGGTTAATCTTTTCACACTATTATTTTCATTTCATTCAAAAAAAAAAAAAAACAATTAAACTGGTACAAAAAAAGTGACCTTTCGGTTCGTTTCGAATAGCGAGGACTTTTTTTCTCGGGAATAAAATAAAAAATGAAATGTTTTTCCTTATTCATGAAATGGAATACTGTTGTCTTTCATAGTGTTGTGCTAATCCAAAGTGAAATCAAAAACTACTTCGATGTGTAAAACTTCAATAAAGGTGAAAAGTAATATTTTAATTTCACATAATAATTTTGCACCACGCATTAAATTTATTCTACCCATTTATTCTACCCGAAATCATTACTTTCCATATCACTTAACCGTGAGCTTTAATTTATTGTATCTAGTTTTTGGTGCTTTTTGATTTTATGAGCTCTTTACTTTAACATTTTTTTTCGCGTTCCTCAAGAACTCATAAAATCGAGCTTCCAGCGTTTTACTATTTGTTCGTGTTAGTGATGCAATAAATCATGAACTAATAATCGTTTCTACAGTTCGGCTTCGAACAGCTTCAATCTTACTTTGATCATTTTCTTTGCTGAAACAGCAAAGCCTACGAGATAAAAAAATGTCTGTATTGTCATATTAAAATGAATGACAGAATTGTGACTAAGTCATTTCATGCATCGCTCTTAGGTAATGAAAAAAAAGAAGTCTTTGCAGTAATTACAAATGAATGACAGAATTTTAAGTCGTGGCCGAAATATTTAATTCAAAGAAATGACATCCTCTTTAATTAAACTTCCTTTTTTACTAAATATAAAAACAAATTAGCGTGTAATGAATAATCAAGCGATTAGTTTTTGTTCAATTTAGCCTTGACTCATAACGGAAACCGGAATACTATTATCACTAAAAAGAAAACTTTCCACTCTCATTTTCATTTCTCAAGTATGATAGAGTTAGCCAATTAGTTTCAGTTTGGAAGAATAATAATCGGAAGCATCCACGCAAATTATTGACTTCCCTTCAGTTAGGAAGTATTCAATCTAATTAAGTACTTCATTTTGATTCCAAGATTTTCTCGACGATTCCAAAAGCTCTAAATCAGCTGCAACAGGGAAAAAAAACATATACTCTTTTTTAGATAAAATTCTCTACAAAGTCAGTTCAAACTCATTGGAGGACGATTTAGTTCAATGACTTCTAATGTTGGAGACATATTTCAGCCATTTTAAATTTATATTTTTTGTAAGCTTCTCCTCAAATTTCTAAGTTCAAATTTTCCATTTTCATTAAAAATGCAAGTTGCGGTTATTGTTCAATGTGAATTTTATATGATGAGTTTTAAAATTCCACCTGAGGTTATCGTATAAAGTTTCAGTGGCGTAGGATGAAAACAAAGGATTCTAAGGGGGAAACGACAAATTTTAGTAGTTTTCTTTGTTCAAAAAAAGAAAAAAAGTATTATTTTTATTTATGAATTCGCGATCCTCGCACCCACATATTTAAAACAAAAAATCTGTAGATAATTTAACGTAGAGGTGTCAAAAATAAACTAAAATTTGGAGATACTGCACTGTTAAAAAAAACCTGAATTTTCAGGAAGATTTTTACTGATTTTAACAGTAAATTTCCGTTTTCGTTTCAAAACAGAACTTTTCCTTGAAAAAACGGAACTATTCCGTGAATTACCAAGTTGGAGAAACAAAAAACGGAATTTACCCGGTTTTGTGGTTGAAATATAACCGAATAAGAGAGTTAAAGACAGTCTGAAGAGACTTGGCGCGTGCGCAGAAACGACGTCGGCAGCATAAATGATTCATAACTGAATCAAAGTGCGCAGCAAAAGTAACGCAAAGTCATCGAGAATTAATATGCATGTTTAAGCTACTGTGAAAGCGACTTGTGTTTGTGTTATTAGATTTAGCATGGAAAAGAGGACGTCTGTGTCTCGTCGTTTGGATTACAAAAAACATCACAGTCGAATGTTATTTTATCGTGTTCCGCAGGACGTTATTATGTGTGCCATTTTGTTTCAATTTGAAAATGCTTCGTCGAAGAGCGTTGACTATTGTTATAGCATTCGAAGAAGAATTATTCCAGGATTCTGCGTAGTTAATCAAATTGACTGGAAAAATAATTTGGATCTTTTCATGTGATTATTCGGTATCCAGCATTTCCTCTAACTCAACATTTTTAAGAAGACTTCGTTTATCGCAATGGATAAATTCAAAATGGGCAACAAAAGGGCGTGTTAGTATATTTTAAAATCTACTCGCTCTATTGTTGCCTTTTTTGAGCAACTTTTACTGCAAATAGGAGGTAAGAATTTTTATTTTTGTTACTGCTATTTTTATTTTAATCTGAGTACAGACTTAACAGTTACTTATTTCATGATGTAAACCAATTGTGCATTTTAGGAGTTGCATGTATAAACTTACTGGTGCTGAGGGTTAGTAAAATTTAGTGAAATGATTTTTGTAATTTTATATCAAGATTTAAAAGCTTAGTTTCAAAACTTAGCTTTTTTACTTTATGACTTTACTTCGTTAATGTGACGAAATTAATGTTGTCAAAACTACGAAAATGATTGTCAATTTGACGATACTAGGATAAAGAAATATTTCGCTACATTTGAAGAAATTCATCCCCAAAAAAATGACGAAATGTTCGCTTGGGGTATATTCTTGGAAGTGATTTCATCAAAAACAAAGAAAATTCGTTAATTTTGAGAGTGCATTTCTGAAAGTGTTGATCACTATGAACACCATAACGTAAATATATATATGAAAATAAAGGAAATCAGTAACAATACAGGATTTTTTTTTAAGGAACCACGAATGTTTTAAATTCAGAAAGGAAAAAAAGAACTTTCGGAAGAACTTAGTTTTTATTCAAACATAAGAGAAAATATTTTTAAAAGAGTGCACCTTGTTAATACTTTTTAATTTTTTGAAGTTATGCGCTCAGAAATACTATGCATTAATCATTCCATCTTCAAAATATTTGAGTATTTTATGCGAGATTGATGTAATCTTTTCAAAAAAATCATGTTATTTTAATGAACTAAAATTTTTAATGAAAAAAAAAAAGCCAATTCTTGTATTGCTTTAGTATTTTTTTTAAAGGCAAGATGTTTAAAAGTTTGAAGTATATGAGCGGATATTTTCAAACTTTTTCTAAAAAACAAAATTCGTAAGCGTTTTAAGTTTACATTTTTGCTCTTCATTTTGTCTTATATATATATAATTATCTGGTGAACTAGTTTACGCTCCTTTTTTAATTGCTCTATTTTTCTGTTTCTCATTTTCCCATATTTTAATCACCCACATTTTTACGTTATAGGCTTATACCTATACGCTTATACTTATATATGCAAGATGGAAAATTATTGAAATTTTGCAAAATAAACAAGCGCTTTTATAGCAGCTTAATATTAATAGCAAATAATATATGAAAGTTTAATAAATTAGTCCTTTAAGTGGCGCAAAATGTGTAGATTGGAAAAAACAACAAATGAACAAATTGAAATTTTAAGAAACTTTAGAGAAACATTTGAAAATTTACGAAACATGTTTGTTCTTTTTATATGTTTATATTGTTTCGCAAATTTTCAAATGTTTCTTAAAATTTCAATTTGTGCATTTGTTGTTCTACACAATCTACGCATTTTGCGACACTTAAAGGACTAATTTATTGAACTTTCATAGATAATTTGCTATTGATATTAAGCTGCTATAAAAGCGCTTGTTAATTTGCAAAATTTAAATAATTTTCCATCTTGCATGTATACATATAAGTCAAAGCGTATAGGTATAAGCCTATAACGTATAAGCGGGGATAATAAGAACCGAAAAAATGAAGAACGGAGAATTACGAAACGAAAAAATGCCTAACGGAAAAATGACGAACGCTCCGTTCGTAATTTTTCCGTAAAATCACGGAAATATAATTAACGAAACGGAAACACTCCGGCAACTCAGCTGCCGCATATTTTTTCGTTATTTTCAGGAAATATTTTTAACAGTGTGGCGGACTGAAAAGTCTACCCCGTGTATCCATCCCCATTTTTTGCTGTCATCCCCATATGCAGAAGTGCAGCCAGAAAACATTTTCGTAGGAGCATTTCTTAGTTATAACAGTCCTTACATTTTTTTAAAACAGCTGTAATTAAGATTAGCAATATGTGTAAAAACCAATCTGCTTAGGGGATAAGACCCCCCAACCCTCTTTGTTAACGCCCTGCCTATGTAAAATATTTAAACACTGAGTGAGCAATTGCATTAAATAAATGCCTTCACATCTGATAAAGTAGTGTAGAACAAATTGAAAACACTTATTTCTTAGAGACACAACTCCAAAAATCTACTTAAGTTGTCAGGTCAGATTTTGTTCAGCTGTTGTTTGACGAGAACGCAATAGAAATCAAAGCTGGAGAAATTTACTCCTTTTGACATTTTTCAATCCTTTATTTTCCAAAGGAAAATACTTAACTTTTTCAAAGAGATTAAAATTAGAAAGCCAAATATGACTCGGAATTAAAAATAATCTAAAACATGAAAGTACGCAAACTTTTATAACAAACTTCAGGAAAGTTAAAAGAGAACATTAAAAAGAATAATAAAGGTGTAGATTTAATTTTTTAGTCCATAGCAAATTTGAATAGAATTTCCTGTAAAAATCACAAGCAATCGCAATATCAAAATATGCATCATTAGCTTTATCAGTAGCAAAAATAAGTATCGTAAAACAATGAATCATTTTCTTTTGTGCAAAAATTGTATACATTTCAGAACTTCATTGCTCTTTAGTAAGTATTTGTGCCTCTTTGTGCAAATATAAGTTGGTTTTTAATATCGATTTAACAACTGTATATAATCACTTTTATTTTATTGAAGTACAAAAGAACCCATAAACCTAAAAAGCATATCCCTGTTGTAATGTAACAAAAAAAAATCTAGTATATTTTTATATTATTACTACATTGTACATGAGCATACTTAAGCACTATGAATCAAACGACATTGGAATCAAATTAACTAAAAAAAGTTGCTTCATTAAAAGAAAAATCCAACATCATTGCAGAACGTATTAAGTTAGCTTCAACGTTTTTAAGATAAAATGCGTGTGTTTGTGTGCCCTGTGTTCACGATTAAAGAAAATGCTGATTTGATGATAAGAGAAAATAAAGAATTCTCTCTCTCTCTCTTTCTCTCTCCTCTTTCTGCTTTTAAAATTTGTTACAGGAAAGCTTGCGCCACGAGTTTACAAATAGAATCTAAACATTTCGATGCAAGTAAATTCAAGTCTCCGGTATTTTTTTTCATGCCATTCTCAGTTTACTACTGCCATAAGTATTTAACATTGAATCGAATCAAAGTATAAAACTGATTATCGATTAGTAATATCATTAATCATTTACCCGACATTTATGAATATTACATAGAAGATAAAAACACTTATTTTATTAAGTATGAAATAATCACACGATATACTTCATCATATTTCAATGTAAACCAGGGACAAATCAACAAAGAAAATCGCATAATTCCCCAGGAAACTGGGAAAACAGAGTTTGCCCAAAAATGAACACTAATGAAGTTAGGGGTTTTCCGTAACCCTAAGACTAGTGTGATAAACATATTTCATATGACCTCTGCACTTGCTACACCATAATTTTAAATAAAGGAATATATGTACTCAAATTGTTTCAATCAATTTCTAGAGGTGAGAGTTTTGTACATTACAGTTATGTTTTAGCGAGGCAGTAGTTACTAACAGTTAGAATTAGTCGATATTTTTGTTGCCAAAGCAAAATTTCATGTTTAATCCATTTAAATTCCTGATTTTTTTTTTTTTTACTCTTAAAAGACGCTATTAGTACAGGAGTTAGTCTTTTAAACATTGTGTTTTATCATGTAAGTGCAATTTTCTTTAGAAGGAAAGCTCGCGTAAAAATAACTTCATTGTGTCATACATAGGCGGCTCAATTTCCTCTGTATTTTGAAATTTTAGTCTCATCTTAGCTGAAAATTCACCCAAAACAAAATAAAACTTTAGAAGATTAAGAAATCTGACATCCAGCTCACGCCCCATTTTAAATAGTTCACGGGTAGCATTGTACTTGCATTAAAATCTCATTTTTAAGCGCTTTTCGGCACCAATCTAAATTTTTACGGTTATTACAAAGTCGGTTAATCTTGCCGACTATTTTGTGATTTTTGATCTAGGCGCGGAGTGTTGGAAAAAATTCTGCAACTCTCTCCTCTCTCTCTCTCTCTCTGGGGGAGGGGGGGGGTTACAAAAACGTTTTTTGATCCTGCTTCATCGTAAATAGCTGGGAATAAGCTGTAAATTTTAGAAATTTAAATACAACGCACTATTTTACATATCTTCATTAAAGTAGCACTTACATTCATAAAGATATAAACATTTCTTTCAAAATTACCAATTTTGTTTGCGTTTTTTTTTTTTTTTTTTTTTGCTTATAACATGCGGAGTTTTCTGTCCAGAAGATATAGCATACAAAAAAAATATAATAGTAAAATTTCAAATGAAAATATTGAAAGTACCTTGAAATATAAACATCTAAAGAAATATTTTTTCACTGCACATGCGCGTACGACATCAATTTATAACTACAGAAACGTTTTAAGTTTAGTTAAAAGTTTTTAAAGATGCTTCAACCCATAAAAACATTCCAGTTGACTATATAAGAAGTTCAGAAAGATATCAGCAATCAAATGAGCTGTATTTTTGTAATTATCTGAAGCGCGATGATTTATTAGGGATTGCTTACAAATAATCTGTTTTAATTACGAATCACTTCTTAGAAACGCTGGAAGATGAAGTGTTGCCAATTTGCGAACGATCTATAACGATTCATCGCTTATCCGAGAATAATTGAAAATTAGCTCAATAAATCGCTGTTCTTTCTAAATTTTAAGATATTCGACTGGATTTTTTAAATTTTTAATTTACGAGTTGAAGCATTTATATTATCATTGAAGCATTAGTTGCTTAAAATATTTATATTTCATTAAGTTTTAAACATATTTGTTTGAAACTTCAGTAGTATATTTCTCTTTTATGTTGCCTTCTTTTCTGAAGGTTTGGTAAGTTTTGACAGAAAACTCTGAGTTTTATGATCCAAAAACCGGCAAATAAAAATGGTAGTTTTGAAAAAAAAAAAAAAGTTACATTTACTAGATAGGCCCGTCATTTAGGGGGGGGGGCAGGGGGGTCAATTGCCCCCCACCCTGACTTTGAGAAATCAATGTATTTACGCATAAGTGGGCGTGGTTTTGGTTGTTTTCTGGTGAAATTGTATTGTGCTTTTACCCTTTGCCTCCCCCCCCTGGAAAAACTTGATATGACGTCCCTGCTTCGTGAATATAAGTGCTACTTTCACGAAAGCACGTAAAATAACTGTACAAAGTATGCAAATTTATTTCTGACATTTTCAGCTTATTCCTCGCTATTTGCGATAAAAAAGGATCCACAATTTTTGTCACCCCCTCCCTTCCCCCTAATTGCATAGGCGATTTTACTTAAATTTGAAAATGTCAGCTGAAGCCAATATTTTATGAGATAAATGTTATACATTTATCTTATATGTCTTGACTCTTATGTCTTGAGAAATCTTCAAACATGCGAATTTTTAAAAATATCTCAATATTTTTAATGATAGACGAATAGTGTAGACGCTCTTTACTAATTATAGATTTTACTTTTATTTGTGTTTAAGCAACAGAACCTTTTTCGATTTCAATAAAATTTCGCTCATGGGCAGCAATAGTGGCAAAACTGAAAAAAAAACACGCATTTTGGACTAAGAACAGGTGTTACATATGAAAAAATTCATTATTTTCAGCAGCAATACTAGCACAATCCATTACTCAAAACTAGGCCATTTCGTTCAAGCAAACTAAAGCATGTTGAGCAATTTTCTTAGCCATTAAAACTTTTAAATCATTTATCTCAAAACACGATTAAGTTGTGCCGATATTGCAGCCCATCAGCGATATATCACTTTTATACTTATCGGTTTTGCGGTTTAAACTGAAGTACTGCTTTTGCATAGCAGCTTAATGATTTTGATAATCCAGAACTTTAGTTAAATTCTTCATATTAAAATTGCGTATACTAGGCTAACGAATAATGTTACAATATCAGCTTTTGCCAAAATCTAAAGGAATACGGAATTTCACTTAAAAATAAGGAATAAAACTATCCCACGTAGCACAAATAACCTTTAAACGTTTTATAAACGTTTTTAAGCGGTTGTTGCAACGTTAATAACCATTTTACAACATTTAAAAAATGAAGTGTGCTACTTGGGTATAAATACACTTAATTACATTTTAGAAAAGTAGAATCAATGAGTGGAAATAAATAGTCCTTGTAATAATGATAAAGTTATATCCAAGCAAAGAGGAAAAATTATAACTATGTATGTGATTAAGTATTAAGAGCATTCAGAGCATACATTGAAAAATACAGCTCTTAAAACAATACAGTGGAACGTCGAAATTCCGAACTAATTCGGACGATAGGTATTTCGGATTTTCAAACTATTTGAACGAATTCTCGAAAATGAACAAGAAAATACAGTTTTGAAAAAATCGTAATCAAATAAAGGGGTTATACAATACGTATGGTCATAACATACAATACAGCAATACCGTACATAACACTACGATATGCAATTCGATTTTTTTTAACAAAAATGAACTTTCTTTGATTACTGACTATGAAGAAAAAATTAAAAAGATATACAGTAGAGTATGTACTCTATGAGAACTATTACACAATAGTTACATAAAGAAAGTGGACTAAACTTATGAAAAATTGAACCGACTTCACGCAAAGAAAGTTGAAAATATTTCTGTTAGGGAAAAACTAACTTAAACTCATTTTTAAAAAAATCACTAATTTTCGGCTTCGAGTACTTTGAAGTTATGTTTCTACCTGCACAAGTCTTTCATTTGCTTTAGTAGTAATAATTGAGCATGATTACTTGATCTGCTTCGAATCAAGTCATTTATTTGCTTACTCCGATTTACCATGTGCTGAAAACTGTACAATTTTTCATGGTAAAATATCATACTCCATCACCTCTATTACATTCGTACTTTGCTTCATTTTTTTGATTCATTGTATATAATTGTTTGCTTCACGAAATGTATCTGTTCTTTTGCAATTGTCAAGTGCTTTATTAAAACTTTTGAGGGCGCTTTCGGATTTTGTCGTACGGAGTTTGACGCTTTGCTCTGTAATCAGTTATTTTGCAACCACTGCGAATCATTAGAAGATCAGCATCAACAAAGTCCAAATTATATTTCTTTATAAATACTGGAACGAGCACGACCCACCTTACAAAAACCCTGGGGGTAAATCCTACTTTTATTGAATTCTCTCTCTCTCACCTGGTATCTAATATATATATTTTTTTCCTCCAAAAAGAATTTTTAGTACTTGCCCCCCCCCCCCCCTCAGACCAGGAGAAAATGCCCTTTTTGCTCCTTTAATAATCTGCTCTCGTTTTACAGCTCCCCTCTCCCACCTCTAATAGTCCCTTAGTACAAACCTTGAACTAACTTATTAAAAAAGTACATAAACATAAATTTCAACTACATGGCTAAATAAACGTCAATAGATTACTGCTCTCTAGTACACTTACAGCCGCTGCTAAGGTTGCACCCGTAAAAGTTTGAATATTTTTAAACTGAAATTATATCAAGTACTGTAAATTTAACGTAGTTTGTGCTAAATAAAAGGAATAAAAATATTATTTGTTGTCGATTCCGAGTATGTAATTAAAATGATTAGTTACAAAGTAACACTGATTTGGGTTTAGTTAGTGTCAACATTTATAATTTATTAGAAGGGAAGTAACTCATTGAAAAAATTAAATTCATTCATGCATAATAAGTTGATTGCACATCTTAACATTCTGAAAAAGCCTCAAAACTTAATCAACATTAATTTCATTCATAAGTAATGAGCATTTTTTTGCATAACTTAATATTCGCTCATTACATTGCTTCCACTGTAATAGCATTAATAAAAAAAATCAGCAAAACTTACCCTATAGCTCCAATCAATTGTCGCTTCGGCGGGATTCCAAACATGTATATCACAACAAAAGAAATCAAGACTAGATACACAACAATTAGTTTTCTGTGTGCTATTTGACTCGGCAAGAGACCCATATTTGCTTCTCACCATCTTGTGCAGTATTTTCAGACTTCAAATTTCGTGCATGCAAGCAGCTACTCTTTCTATCTATCGTCTGCTTATTTCACCCAGTTGCGCTCTCCACTAGAGGGCGTGGGATCCTTTAGGGAGGAGATAGAATTTCAGCCCGTTTTTTTTTTCTCTCTTTGCGTAAATAAGAGACAGATTTATAGCTACATTATAGATGTGTGGATTCTCGGGTTTTCTATTAATTTTTCTGATGCAAAATAATATAACTAAAAAGAATAAAATTGGATGTGTAAGAATTTAATTAGATAACGCGGTCTCGGCTGTCGATTAAAAGTTTTGCGACTGTAAAATCATTCAGAAGCCTTTTTTTTAACTCAAAATAACGTTTCGGTTGTGAAAAAAAAAAGAGAAAGTTTTGTCTCTTGCTAGAGTTTGTCTTCGAATAAACGCCTCTGTAACGTTTCTATGTTGCCAGATACTTCGAATTTATTTATTTTATTCATTTTTTTCCCCTATTTTACCGAATTCACAGTTTTAATCAGCGTGAGGTAACGTACTTTAGAACAAGGCCGTCCTTTAGATGGAGATCGGGGGGGGGGGGGGACAATTAGCCTCCACGCCTTTGGAACAGTAATGTATTTACTTGCAAATGGCCGTGATTTTTTTCGGTTTTCGGTATAATTTACATTGAGTATATACCCTTTATCCCCCCCCCCCCATCCTCAGGAAGAATTTGAAATGAGGGGCCGGCTTTTTGCATTGCCTTAGTAAGTTTGCTTTGAAAAGTACTTAGTACTGAAAACCAACTTAAGGGGCTGCTCCCTCTTGGAGGATGGAGCACTCTAACCTTATTTGAATAGAGGGGGGGGGGGAGAAAAAAATCCATCCAACATGATAAAGGTTGTATCAGGATTGCCCACCAAAAGGAGAATGCACTGGCGCATTTTTTTGGTGCTTGTTAGATTATTTTCTAATTTTGGGGTCTCTCATTCTTGGGGAAGGAGAGTTGTTCCATGACTTTTGAAGG
Source organism: Uloborus plumipes (assembly GCA_038373865.1). Taxonomy (NCBI): domain Eukaryota; kingdom Metazoa; phylum Arthropoda; class Arachnida; order Araneae; family Uloboridae; genus Uloborus; species Uloborus plumipes. The sequence goes on from JAXGGA010001871.1 coordinate 119,499, forward strand.
GGTGCGCCTTCCCTCTTGGGAAGATGGGCACCTTCTGGTTACGCAATTTGCAACTCAATAACCTCCTCACCACTTCGTTTCTACTAGCAATGGCTTCAGAATCGGGACTCGAATACAGAACCTTCCTATTTAAAGCAAGACAAGTTATCGTTTTCTAAGAGGCGAAAAAAAGGTTTCGATGGATGAGCTTCAGTTGCATAGACGAGAGAAGTAAAGAGTTTGTTTTTAAATTTTTACTTTTTTCCCAGCAGTTTATCATACACTTAAACTTTAAGGATGTATTTTTAGTAGAAAAAAAAACTCTAACGAAGCTGAAAATTGGAAATACAGTTCCTGATTACTATTAATGTATCTCAAAAATACTCAATTACAGGATTCTAAACCCCAGTTGTTGTATTAAAATCAGAAAAGGTAACTTGTATTTTAACGTAATAAATCTCAGTATCGTCATACAGATGTTCCGTTTTAACTTGCATGACTTGAATTTTTGCAACCTGCGAAAATTCTCAGAATGAGGTACAGACTTAAGATGTTGAAAGTTTGAAGCGAAAAAAAAATCTATTGTCAAAAACTACAAAATGTAACTATTCATACGGACTCCAGGTACCCTAACTTCTATTTAGGGCAATCAAGAGCATACAAGAGCAACTGAAACACAAAAGGTTTGACATTAGTACGACCAATATTCACTGAAATATTTAAAGAAAGCGTCTTGTACACCATTTTACACTCGCTTTCAATAACACGTTTTGGGGGGAAATATACTTCAGTAGAACGTGAGCCAAATTTCACGAGCCCTGTAGCCAGCTTGCTAAAACAAATTTCAAACAGCAAAAAAGTAAAATAAAAAAGCTTCCTATTAAATAATTCGATGTTAAAAGTTTAAATTCAAGACAATTTTGAGTTTTTTTCTTTCCCGAGGAGGTTAATGGCAATCTGGTAATAATATCATTCCGTGTAAAATCAACAAATTTTCGTGTCATACAATTTTTGATATTGATCAAGCTTGGTAGACAATCTGTATCAATATTCTGTACTCCCAAGCGATTTATTTATTTATTTATTTTTTGTAAAAAAAAATATTCCTGAGATATAACTATATTTTTGTTCCGCGGATGAGTAAAAATTGCATTTTGGATCTTTTTTTTTTTTAATTTACACCAATAAAAAATAATTTATTGCTGAAAAATCAACATGAGTCATTAGAATAGCTTATACAAATGAAAAAAAAAAGTACTGTTGCCAGATACTGCATGTAAAATTGGTCGAAATAATTATTTTTGAAGCAAAATTATAGAAAAAATAGAAATCAATTTTACAACAAGCCTTGACATGGTGGAATTTTTTCACTATTTTTTTCCGAAATCAGCACCAAAAAATACAAAGTTCACCTATTACTCTTCTTGTATATTTTTCCATTGCAGGCCTGCGTAATATGTGTTAAAATCAAGGGATCTGAGGGGTTGATATTCAACCCCCTCCTCGCTTTGCCCCTGGTGACAGGTTTTTTTTCTTGCATATCTGTTATGACCCATGATATCGCATCCATTACTATCTTTTAAGGTGCCATTACTGATGACCAGTTTGCAAATACTTTTTCACTATAACATCCCATAGACAAAAGAATGTACTGCGTTTTTCTGTTTCTAAGACGCCATTTTCAGTTTTCGATATTTGGGCCCAACTCCATCACTTTTTCTAATATTGCACAAATTGGAATAAACACTTGCTCACATAAGAGACAAAACACATGAGTTACGTGGAAAACCGCAAAAAAGTTTTTTTTTTTTTCATTTAATTTAATTTTATTAATTGGTTAATTTATTTACTTTTTTTATTATTTAAAAATTGCTATGTATTTTCGTTTTTGGCCTCAGTTGTGTAGTCCCTTTTTCAAATTGGACTCGAAGTCTACCACCGGTGCGTTCCACTACTCCACCTCATGGAACGTCCACCCCTGTTCCTTCGGGGGGGGGGAGTCCACGTCCCGCACAAACACACATAAAAACATAATTCGAATTCTAGATGGCAAAATTTTAATCAATTTTCTTTCTTTCTTTTTTATTAGTTTTTTTTTTTTTTTATTTTTAATCACAGTGTAAGATTTTATAAGCAGCCTGTAGTAAAGGCTGATGTAAGAATTGCATGTTAAGAATAATCAAATATGTTTTCAAGTAATACTTAGATTAATATTTTTCAAATAAAAAATTTTTGGAAGGGGAAGTTATATGAGAAGATAATTTCTTTCTAATGCAGGATTTATTATTATTTTTTTTCCAAATTTTTTATGTTCATAAAACTTCAGTCAATAGCGTCATAGTTCTCAAGTAAAAGGATTATCGCAGTCAGAAACTTTCAAGCAGCTGACGTGCCAATATGTTCACAAATAAAACACAAAAATGTAATCTGGAAGTGCAGCTGCATCTAAATCAATAGAATAAAACTCAAAGATATGTGCATTAACATGAGAAAAAGCTCTATTGTATGTGTTACCCTAATTACGAAAATAACAGCTTCAAGACAAAATTCTGGATCTCCACATTGTGCTTGGATTTTACTTACATATTTTAACAAAACAAAAGTGATTTTTAATTTTTATTCAACACAAAATTTATTTGAAAAAAAAAAAAAAACATTCAGATTTAAAACTTACATTTAAATTTTAACTTCTGAAACTATCGTACAAATACACCTATGCGGGGGGGGGGGGTTAATATCTTAATTTATATTTTATAGCATTTATATTTTTTTCTTGGTAATATCGTATATCACATCAGTGTTAAATTAGACTAATTTTAATCCTTATAATATTTTATGTTAGTAGATGTTTTTCTTCGCTAAAATTAGATAATGTGGTTTGTTTAATGCAATTTTTACTTGAAACTAAAACAAACCAAAATACGAACTTTTTTTTTTCATTGAATTTTGCATTAATTTTAATTTATTTGTGATCAAAAACAAATTAGAGCAAAATTTGACAATACTCTGCCCGGGAAAGCTAAAGAACAGTAACTACACACTTTTCACTTTTTTTTTGCCTTTTTGTTGTCAATTGTACTTTAGCTTTATGGTACAAGCTTGCTTATTTGGCTTGCACAGAAAATAAAGCAGGAAAAAACGTCAAATTCAAGGATTTCCCTATTGCTAGTATTTAATCCAAGCGAAGTAAATTTCAGTTTTTATGAATCTTCTATTTCCATAATTTCAATCTGTATTTAAAATTTGGAAATAAAAAACAAAGAAGTAGTTTAAACTGGTTTTCTAATAAAACACGTTGAAAATTTGTTGGGAAATGTGAAGCAAGTGAAATAGCGGGGTAATGTGATGTAGCAGAGCACAGTCAAGTGGTAAAATGTTTGCTCTGTTTTTAGCGAACACTTCAAGTTCAGTTTTCCAAATATGTTTGCAATTTCTCTCTCTGATTTAATATATGTTTAGCCGACGGTGGGCACTGAAAATATGGTAAAGTAATTTCATACAAAAGAAAACAAATCGAAAAATTAAGATGCAATATTCAATTATTTTTCTTTAACTTACGGATTTACTATGTACTCGCGCATTGTCTCTCATCTATTGACAATCTTTTAAAGTAAAGTTGGAAGCTCTAGGAGGAAAAATTTATGCCTCGTCACATGAATGTTCGATTTTAATTCTTTTTTTTTTTACCTTAGCCGTTTTCCTGTTATAAATTTTTGAAAACAGCTAGACTATTTCAGGATACTCTATATAAATACAGTGAAATCTCGTTACGTCGAATAACAATACAACAAAATATCTGTTTCAGCCAAATAATTTTTTAAGACTCGATTTAATGACCATTACATTCCATTTAGTCTGGGAGCAACTGGTTTTCCGTGCGCTTTTTGTGATACAATTATGACAGTTGGTTTTTCTGAAAGGTATTGGCACCAGGAATACGAATTCGGATGTTGCCACCCCCAAAAATAGTGCAGGGGGCGTAAGGGGGGGGGCAAAGTTTCTTCACTAAAATAATTGTATCTTCATTATTTCATGGCTTACAACCAGTTTTCAAAGCGTAAAATGTTAAATCCACCTTATAATAACATTATAATGCATAAACAGCTGAATTCAACTTGCTGACACGTGTTTCTGAGCTATTAAGAGCTCCTTTTTCAGTGTATAAGATGAGAGCTTGTGAATGAAAATTCTTCCGGCTGAAGGTGTTTTTTTCATTCAATATAGAGGTGCCTTGTTATCAAGCCCATCATTTGAACAACCAAGGGGGGGGGGGGGTGGCCGCCTCGCCCCCCCCCCCCCCACTTTAGAAACAAAATGCAAATGCACATTTATGTACGCATTTATCCTTCAACACATAGTATATATTGAATTTGCACTTTTTCCCGGGACTGTAATTGCCCCCCCCCCCGGGGGGAGGGGGTTGAAAAATTAATGTTTTTATTTGTTTATTTGTTTTGATCAGGGAGAGGGGTTCAATTGCCTCCCGCTAATCTGATAAGTTGTTCCTCTTAAATAGCAATTTTTTTCGTCCTTTTTCGCCCACCACAATTTTTTGTAGTTTAAAGCACTGCTAAAGGAAGTTTTTACAGCCACACATGTGCTTTAAATAATATAAGCTAGTGATACTCATTGTGTGTGGTCTGAAATATACTTGAATTTTTAAGTTTAAAAAAATGAGAGAAATTACTTTTTAAAGTGTATTCATTCAAATAATAATATAATGACATCATTAATGAACCCAAATTTCCCATGGACTGCTTAACATTGTGTTTGTTTCGTTTCTGTTGCTGAGTGTAAAAAGTAATTTCATACAAACTAAACATTTATTGAAACTAAAATGTTTTATTTCATTACACCTCATACTACATTTTCAGCTGCATTTACATACAAACAAAATAGTTAAATAAAAACATGAAAGTAGATTTATAATTACAAATAACAACACACACGCTGTCATTTGACAGTAGCATTTGAAAGAAAATGTAATAGATATATTTAAATCATTACATGAATTAATTTTTCATATTCTTGATCGTTTTAAAAAGACATTGTTAGGAAAAATTTTAAAACAATAAGTCAAATAATAATATTTTTTTACAAATTAAAGATCAGTTTCATTTTCAGAAATCTACTTCCAAACATTCACACATGTCCGTGCATGGAAATCCGCTACGTCTGCATTTGCACAGCAATGTAGAACATTTACTTTTTTTGCATGAGCATTTTGCCAGTTCTAGAATCGCCTGTGGAGCAGGTTCCATTCTGGTCATCTGGGGAACAAATCTGCTATCTTGCATTTCTCAACCATAACTAGCATCTGGCTGTGAAATATTCGGACATGCGATGACATCATTTTACCATATCATGGCCTGATAATGTGCTCTCATGATGGCATAGCGAAGAGCTGATTGTGTTGGTGGCATCTTCTCTGATTCGGCAATTTTCTTTTGAAATAACATGAACCGAACAGAGCCAACATCTAATTTAAAACATTTTGTCAAGTAAATTTTGCAAACAAACTGTTCTAATGCACCAAACATATCTTAAGATTGTGCAATATTAATTCCTAAATTTGCAAAAGCTTGCAATATATTTTTATCAGACTGCTGCAAGGCTTTCCAACAGGGGAGTTTAGCTTTTCCAGCAAACGCTCCTGTAGTGTCGCATCCAGTAAATGAATGAAAGCCAGGCAAGGCTTTTACCTTTTCTTCTCCTAAAGCATTATATATTGGTTTAAGAGCAATCTGTCTTTTTCTTTTACCGCTCCCTACTATGCATGCACGATGTTCTGGAGCATAGCATGGGGTATCGCTGAAGAGCCAATACAACAACATGTGTATCTGGAGAGTAAATATGAATAGTAGAGGCACCTCGTAAAGTTGCATCATAAGCGTGTAATATTAATTTTGTGTCAGCTCCTTCGTGTGTGCTTCGCAGGTGCTGTACTGAAATATGAGTTGCTGCCGCTTCCTCTCGCCATGCCACAACAATAGGTAAATTTAGGAATTAATTCTACGCCATCTGAAGATATTTTTGGTGCATTAGAACAGTTTGTTTGCGAAATTTACCTGTCTCAACTGAATCAGACGTTGGCTCTGTTCGGTTCTCATTGCCGAATCAGAGAAGATGCCACCAACACAATAAGCTCTTCGCTATGTCATGATGAGAGCACATTATCAGGCCACGATATGGCAAAATGATGTCATTGCATGTCCGAATATTCCACAGCCAGATGCTGGTTATGGTTGAGAAATGCAAGACAGCAGATTTGATCCCCAGATGACCAGAATGGAACCTGCTCCACAGGCGATTCTAGAACTGGTAAAATGCTCATGCAAAAAAAAGTAAATGTTCTACACTGCTGTGCAAATGTAGACGTAACGGATTTCTATGCACGGACATGTGTGAATGTTTGGATGTAGATGCTGAAAATCACTGTTGTAACTGGTATGAGGAGAGCAATTCAGATGAATCTGATAATGAAACTGATTTTCAATTTGTATTATATATTATTATTATTTGACCTATTGTTTTAAATTCTTCCTAGCAATGTCTTTTTGAAACGATCAAGAATATGAAAAATTAATTCATAGGTTGATTTAAATATATCTATTACATTTTCTTTCAAATGCTACTGTCAAATGACTGCGTGTGTGTTGTTATTTGCAATTATAGTTCTACTTTCATGTTTTCATTTAACTATTTTGTTTGCACATAAATGCAGCTGAAAATGTATAGTGAGGTATAATGAAATAAAACGTTTTAGTTTCAATAAATGTGTATTTTGTTTAACCCGTTAATGCCTAACGTCCTTTTTTAGGGACGGTCCAAAAAAGGGTCTGAATTTCCCAAAATGAACATTTCAACCAAATAATAGTGTTCAATTAGTAAATTGGTATTGTTTCAATTCGTTATTAACAGATTGCAGCACATAATCCTCGTAAAGTGATTTCTGTAGCAGTTTTAATATGATCTTTCATCGTTCGGTAATCTCAAGAAAAAAAGTTTAGTTTCCGAAGTGATTCCCAGCTTCCCAGTTTATGTTAGTTGCTGATTTTATTTCTTCTTATAAAATGTCTTTTTAAATAGAATATCGTAGGCAGAAAAAAATTTTAGTAAAAAAAGTATGTACCCTCTGGGGTCTATCGTAACTTTTAAGGGACGAACTTTCTTTCCTTAATAAAAAAAATATTTTTTACATGATATTTTTTTTATTATTTTTCCTGTCCATTAAACACTGTTTGTAACCAGTATACAAAATATCATTGGAAAAAAAAAATGTCAGGCATTAATGGGTTAAGAGACTACAATTTAGTTTTTTTTGGAAACATCGGCTGGTTTTAAAGGAACATTCTCGTACAAGTTTTAGAACTTTTCAGCTATAATCTTTCGGCCATTTTTTCCTCCAATCCTATCTAGTATTCCTTTCTTGCAGACGTTTGAAAGCTTTGGAGACAAATAACCAGTGGTCGGAAGTAGCGCGCTACAAGTAGCGAAACTACTGTAGTAGCTACATTTTTTAGTAGTTTGTAGTGTAGCGCACTACTTTTTAAAAAAAGTAGTGTAGTGAGTAGCGCGATACAAAAATGTTGTAGTTTGTAGCGATTTCATAAAACTACTTTCTAATGGAGCAAAAAAAAAAAAAAAAAAAAGATTCAATCGCGTCTGACTGGCGCATATCGTACACGATTTCCTTTGCGAAAGCAGTGAGAAAAATGAATCATACAAATTCGAGCTGACCTCAGGCATATCATTTTGACGCCATACGTTCTATATGTTAGACGGCATTGGTTTCTTTGGCGTCACCATTTTCATATTCCGCCAATATTTGCATTGAATATAGTGTATGGCTGAGGAAGGAAAATTTATGAATGAGCGATAACTGAGTGTTAGTGTTTTATAGCAACCGAGAATGTCATGTAAATGAATGCTTTAGCGCTCAATGCTCAATTGGATTATTGTTCCAATGTCCACCAAACATGGCAGCAATTTTAATAGAAGAGGATACAAATTTGATAGAAGATGACAATATCGAGCTGCCCTGGCCGGCGTATAATAAATACTTCACAGTTATTGAAATGAGTTTCGTGCAAACTTTGCACTTTGAACAAAAAACTTTCTGTTTCTAAGTCATCCGCATACAATTTAAAACTGCATATTGAAGTAAGTTAAGCATTCTTAGTTATGTTTCACACTTCAGATAGCTTATTTATTACTATTTCATAATGAATACTAGTACCGTTTAGTATGTTTTTCATATTTCTTTAGTTTTGCTTCTTTAGTGATGGAGTATTGAAAAATATTAAAATAATAAAAATCAATTATTAAATATTTTTGACATCATTTGACACAATTGGAAAAACGTTTCCATTTCATTTTATCGGTGGCGTATTAATAGGGATGGTGTTCAGACCGAGACCCAACCCCCCAATGGCGTAGCCAGGACTCACGTTAGGGGGGTGCAAGCAGTAGCATCCCAATAGGAGGTCACTGTGACCTCCCAAAAAGTTCTTATCCGATACAAATTGGCTGAAGAAATTTGAAAACAGTGAGACAGTATTGTAAGGCTGAACTTCATTTTATTTTATTTTTTTTCTTTAATTAATTAATTTATTTATTTTTGTGATGCCTCACGTCTCTTTTGGTAGACATAGATAAGAATGCATTTTTTTAATCATTCAGTAAAGTTCTGAGTTTCATTCGGTAAATTTAAAATTTTCTCCTCAAAAACAGGCAAGCTTACTTATAATATTTCACCCTAAAATTTTTATTCTTCGCATACTCAGATTAAAAAAGTTGTTTTCATGCTAAAAGACAAATTTGGGTTTGGTACAAGGATCCGTGTTAGGTAAAGAATGAAGCTGATTTTCTGATGTGGCGCCAAGGACTTAAAACTTATTGGTGGGAGAGGAGGCGAAGGGGGGGGGGAGACTCTCAATGACCGAATGAAATTCCAAATTTCACCGAGTAATAAAATACGAACTTATTTGTCTGCACCAGAATGCTACAATGAAAAGCAGGAAAGGGGACAAAATCGTTTGTCAAAAAAATAAATAAAATGGGAGGTCACAGTGACCTCCCATTGACTCTGATCTAGGGGGTGCAGCTGCACCCCCCTAGCTACGCCCTTGCCAACCCCCTTGAAACTCAAAATTAAATTCCTACAATGAAAATTCAATTTTTTTTCTCATATGTTTTTGAAAAGTAGCGAAGTAGCGACTACTTTTCAAAAGTAGTGTAGCGCGCTACATTAAAAAAAAAGTAGTTGTAGCTGTAGTTAACTACATTTATAAGAAAGTAGTTGTAGTTGTAGTTCGCTACAAAAAATATGTAGTTTTTCCAACCACTGGTCAGGCATTAATGGGTTAAAATTACTTTTTACACTCAGCAACAGAAAAAAAACACAATGTTAAGCAGTCCATGGGAAATTTTGTCATTATATTATTATTTGAATGAATACTATTTTAAAAAATTTCTTTCATTTTTTTAACTTAAAAATTCAGGTATATTTCAGAACACTCACAATGAGTATCACTCGCTTATATTATTTAAATCACATTTGTGGCTGTAAAAACTTCCATTAGCAGTGATTTAAGCTACAAAAAAGTGTGGTGGGTGAAAATGACGAAAAAAATTGCTATTTAAGAGGAACAAGTTGTCAGCTTAGCGGGGGCAATTGAAACCCTCTCCCTGATCAAAAGATAAATAAATAAACGAATAAATGAAAACATTAATTTTTCACCCCCCTCTCGGGGAGGGGGGGGGGGCAATTACCGTCCTGGGCAAAAGTACAAAGTCAATGTATACTATGTGTTGAAGGATAAATGCGTACACAAATGGGTATTTGCAGTTTGTTTCTAAAGGGGGGAGGCGGCACCCCCCCCCCCCTTGGTTGTTCAAAGGATGGGCTTGATAACAAGACACCTCTATTCAATGAAAAAAATACCTTCAGCCGGATGAATTTTCATTCATAAGCTCTCATCTTATACACTGAAAAATGAGCTCTTAATAGCTCCGAAACACGTGTTAGCAATCTGAATTAAGCTTTTTATGCATTATGATGTTATTTTTTTGTGGATTTATACATTTTACGCTTTGAAAACTTGTTGTAAGCCATGAAATGATGAAGATATAGTTATTTTAGTGAAGAAACTTCGGCCCCCTGCACTATTTTCGGGGGTGGCAATTCGTACTCCTGGTTTCAATACCTTTCAGAAAAACCAACTGTCATAACTGTATCAAAAAAAACGCACGGAAATTAAAATTTGACCAGTTGTCCTCCACTAATTATCCAGTTGCTTAAATTCTATTACAACATAATTCCCTTTACAGCAAATAAAATTTTCGGTCCCTTGACGCTCTTTATAACGGGATTTTACTATACATGAATACATATACACCCTTGTGCAAATTAATTGAAACAAACTCGAAAAATTGCGAAAACTAAGAAGAAATACGATTTTACCTGAATGTATGTAAAGGTTTTATAACATAATAAGATTTTAACAACTCTTTATTAACATTTGGACACGGTTTGACATGGAATCCACCAATTTTTTACACTCATTTGTAATATTTGTGTCCCTGTACCAGACATGAATTAGTGCGGTGATTAGCTTCTCCATAGTTGAACAGCCCTCATGCAATAGGCGATTCTTGCATATAGCCCAAAGATTCTCAACTGGATTGATACTAGGAGAGTTCCCAAGTCCTCCATTGTCTCTATTTGGTTCTCAGACATGAATTCCCTGGCAATTTTGGCTTATAGCATAGGGCTAAATCCGGCTGGAAAATCTCCATTCCGTCTGCACATCGTTTCTTCAATACTGGTAAAGCATTTATTTTCCGAAATTGTAATAGATTGCTCAGAAAGCATCATACCCTCAACAGGCTGAAAAGAATCAACCCCATTTTAACCGGAACAACCCCAAAATAATGTCTTCTTTTGAGGCAGTAAACAAATCGGTTCATAATGCAGTCCCGAATTCTTTTATCTGGAGGTTTCCGTTAGGTGGCCTTTTACAATAAAATGAATTATGTCTCAAAATAGTTCTTTCCTCTCATTTTAAAAGCTCAATTCTTATATTTTAACACCCACAAGTAGCGCTTTTTCTTCAATAGTTTGGTCAGAAGCTGTATCTTCATAGGCCAATAGGCTAGCCGACCGGCTGCAATAAGGTGCTTCCGAACAGTAAATGAGCTCATATCGTCGCCTTGGAAGAATAACGCTGCAACTCAAAAAGAAATCGAAAAATGACATTTTTATATCATTTTGTTCAGAAAAAATCGCTCTTTATGATGAACAAGGTTACAACTCAAAAGTGTCAAAAATATCCGCTAGGGAGCAATTTTTGGAGAACACGGATGTAACTCAAACTACCTTCACTCTTTTTAAAATTACGTCATTAGTTAAAATGCCATTGAAGTCAACCATGCTACATTAGAAAAGAGATTAAAATGCGGTTTTTTTAATGCTAGTTTCATTAAAATAGTCGCAATAGTTTTTAGTACAAGCGCGATAGAAGTTTCTGAAAAGTTAAAGATAGCTCTCCTGAAAAATGGGCTTTTTTGAGTTGCAGCGTTATTCTTCCAAAGCGACGATATGTATTCCATACCTTTTTAAATCTCTATTAAGTGCTGCATAGGTCTTTTTACTTTGCATAAATAGAAAAGAGTCATCTCTTCGTGTTGTTTTCAATTTTCTGGAATATTTCCCTCTCCTCTTCAGCGATATGGATCCTGCTTCTCTATTTTGTTTTATAACATGGCTCACATTTGCAATACTAGTTTCAACTATCTTCGAAATCTCTCTATAAGTCTTTGGCATATGTCTGGAAAGAATAACAATCCTTGTACGCTTTCATGGTGTCACATTTATCGCTGACAACAGTGAAATCTAAACTGACGTAATCATGGATGCAGTTTTAATCTACGGAAGTTCCAGCACATGCACCCCTAGAACCCCTCTGATTGGTGAAAATTGATAATAGGATAACGATTTATTCATCTCATCCAGATTTTTACTAATTTTAATATGATTAGTGAAAAATTCTAGGACTTATTTTAAAATTGAAGAAAAAAATCTTTGTTTCAATTAATTTGCCCAGTATCTGTGTGTGTATGTGTGTGTTTCTATATTTGTATATAAATATCAACATTTACTTTTGTTCTATTATTCAAAATAATAAGTATATTTTTATGTTCTATTGCGTGTCTTACATCACATGTTTCATCTATTCGTTATTTGTTCTTGCTCTTTTTGATGCTGCGTAACTTGCGTGAGAAAGTACTTCAAATCTCTGCCTGAAATTCCGCGCTTTTAGACGAACAGTTTGGCTAGTTATCCTTATTACTTTGGACACCTCATTTTAATGACTTTAATCACTTTTATTTCCCAAACATCGGCATTGAACTATGATGCTCGAAAAAGGAAATTCCGTTTCACTACGACAGGAAATAAGCTAAACTCATTTGACAACGTCATTTATTAAATTAGTATCATTGAGGTCGAACTTTTGACGCACAAAATAAGAACTCATTTGTTCAAATTGTGAGTAAATATTGAAGTCATTTTTTTCCTTCAAATTAATAGAATTCTTTGATTTCCTGTTAGGATCATTTTATTTCGATATACATGGCTTAATATATTTTGCTCATTACATTCAGCTTTTGTAATATGTGAAATTTCAAAATATTTATTTTAGTTAACTATCTCAACTAAGCATATTAGCACTTTCAATCCATTCTCAATCTGTAAGCTGCGGCTACACTGTATGCTTATCATACGCGAAACAAACTCATTTTTGTGCAATAGGTATTAGACCACTTTACCCGCACTTCAAATTTTGAGAAAAGATATTCGTATAAATTTAGCGACAAATCTGCAGTTTTAGGTCAAAACCCGTGAATCTTTACTTTATCTCCAAATAGGAGCACATAGGTAGCAACCTGTTCTTTATAGGCCATGATGGAATTATATTATAAGAAATTTACAACACTTTATAAATTAAATACTATTTAAGTTCTTAACTATACAGAGTGTGCCAGTTAAGTGTTTCAGAACTTCCAGGAAGGCTATGGTGCGTCCTAATTAGGGTTGGTTCGGGAAAGTGGGTCACTGGGGTAAGTGGGCCACCCCCCTTAAAACTGAAATGCGCGTATGGTTTTTATACTTTTTTGTACTGATCATGTCAAATTCGATCACAGTGATTGCTTTTGCATATATTTGAGTTTCATGAAAAAAGTTTTTGGATCATATAATTTATGTCAAAAAAATTTTCAAAAAAAATTTTTTTTGCGAGTTCAAGCAACATTTTTCAAAGAAGTGTTTCAATGTTAGTTTTTAGTATTTTTTCCATGTTCATCAAGTTTTCTTGTAGGGTTTAACCTAAAATACACATTGCAATAAGAAATTTTATGCAAAGTATTATTAATATGTGTTTAAGGGGAGAGGGCCCACTTACCCCGTAGTTTTTCTCTATTAGGGTAAGTGGGCCCCCTCATAATAATGATGATTTCAAAATGAAAAGCAGTTTTGATAAAGCAATTTATACGATGAAATGAAAGATAATTATGGAGACCTAGAAGAAATTGATGGTTCAGCTACAAAAACTGCAAAAGCTGGTAACTATGTACTTTTGAAACTTGTATCAAAGAAAACCATAAAGTATTATGAAGGATTAATTTTAAAATATGATACAAATGAAAATAATACTGCAAAATTTGATATAAAGAATAGAAATAGCTACACTTTTTATTGGTTTGATGCAGGTGTTGTTAGAATTATAACTGAGGATAAAATGATAATGTTTCTCCCTCAGAAAACAAATAGATGTTGCCATTAAGTGTTTTCATTATTTTTTCCAACCTATATATTTTTTCTTATTTGATCAAAATTGATCTTAATCGACTCTATTATGCTTGTTCAACACTAATTTATATGTAAAAGCAAAAAATATGCCTAACGGCTTTTAATGAATTTCACAGACACAATTGTTTTGTAACGCTTTATAATTTTCTGCCATACACATTTGAATGTAAGTAGATATCTCGTTAATGGATACATTTATAAAAAAGTATTTCCTACTAAAATGTTACATACTTTATCAGGTAGGACATGCAAACCCCCTTTTTTAGATATGCACACTTTAAATAAAAATAAATGGGGGGTGGCCCACTTACCCCTTCCTAGGGGTTAAGTGGGCCACCCACGCCATTTTGTAAAGAATAAGATACTTAAAAATATTTTAAAGCATTTTTTCAGGAAATAATTCTGAACTTGTGTTTATTAATAATGTCCAAGATAAAATAAGTCAAAAATTTTAAGCTGTTTTGCTTTAAAACTTTTGTATGAGGCTTCAAAAAGCGTAATGTTCTAAAAAGGGGGCCCACTTACCCTAACCAACCCTACTCAAAACCACACAGCAATGAGGAGTCGGAAATGCTTTCTCGACGCGGGGAAATTTGACTATGCTGGTAGTATTCCAGACTACTCGCAGCTCCTTGTGCATTGTAGCCGGTGAAAAACATCAAACGCTTGCTTTGACCCATGTACCTTTTACTTTTATAAATGTATTTTTAAAAAAATTTTTCACCAGCGGTCTCTTTTCTTTCTGGCGATTCTGTATGAATCACCACTTTGGGAAAGCATTTCCGACCCCCCATCGCGAAATGATTTCAAGTCTTCAGAGTACACCCCCCCCCCAATCCTCCTAGAAGTCCTGAAACACTTAACTAGGGCACCCTGTAGATGTCTAAGTTTCCATTGAAGGAAACTTTGCTTTTTTATGAACTTTGTCTTTCTACTGTTTATCTTATTTCTAGATTTCTCATCTTAACATAAAAACAAAAGATAATTCGCATCTAACTCTACATGGGATAAGTTTTAATAAATTACTCCTTCCCGGAATGAGACTAGACGAGCACAACTCATCCTTAAAATCACTGGAATAAATAATTTAAGCTACCAAGCATTTGCGAGTAGTATGAGCTGCAAATTCATTTCTATCTTGTATCTCATTTTTCTTTACTGTTTTAGCGACAGGCCTAAACTAATTACTGAGTGATAAAGTAGAGAAATGAACAATATATTCATCCGGTCACCCAAGCAGAAAGTCTAACGAAAACAGTAGGTCGTGATCAATCTTCTTAATAGGTATAATTGTGTCCTGCGCTATCCAAAGCAGTTTATCTTTGCCGTGCTTGTTGCTATGATATGGAAATACTTTGGTACGGTGCTTGCTGTAGGGTTGACACTTTACACGTGTGAAGTGGGCTTATTTTACTTAAAAATAAAGTTTGCTGCTCATTTATTGAGCTTTGAGAGGGTATTGCTAAGTACTTATGAGTCGAGAGAATGAAATCCCTTCTCATTTGTCTGAAAAATTCCATCTGTAATTGATAATACATACTGATGGTTGGAAAGTTTTGATCTTTCATAAAGCATTCGTGCACATAATGTTGGATGCACATTCAAATGGATATGTAAAAGCGTCTCTACTTACGCGAGAGATATGTTCAAGACCCGTCGAGTAACTCAAAATTTCGCGTTGTGGAAAAGTGTGAGTACACGACTTTTTCGATAAACATATCCAATTATTGTAAACATATGTCAACTCCCTCAAAATGCTTTAAACCATTGTTTAACTATACATTGCCGCTTCTTACATAAAGAACTGAATATTTACTTTAAAAAAAAGGGGGGGGGGGAGGTAGTATATAATTTGCCAGGGGGCATTCAATATACATATATAAAAAAACAGCAAAAATCAAGCCCACTCCATATATAAGTACATTAATTTCCCAAAACCGTGAGAGATAGCAATTATCCCCTCCTGATCCCCCAAATGATGGGCCTGTGTCCTTGAGCGTAGAATATATAGTATTCGTTTCTACTGATGACGTATGTACTTTTTCAAAATGCCAGACGTACCAATGTGGAAATTTGGATGCGTAAAAAATAGTTGTAATGAGTCATTATTTTATTTATTTATTTATTTATTTATTTATTTTTGATTACAACATATTGAGCAAACGAAGAATTATACCAAACAACTTGAACTATAAGAAGTTAACCTAAGACAAATAAAAATCTAATGTTCAATATCTTTAAGAAAAAAAAACTTGCAGTTTTTTAATACAAACATTATAATTATTTTAATATAATGTCGGCAAATCCTTTTTTTTTTTAAATTATATCAGCAACTTGATTTTACTACTGTAATAATTCTTTCAATGTTTGGGTGTGTCTTTAGATTCGTCATTAAACTCATTGCAATTTGTATTTGTGTCGTTCATTGTAAACATTGTGTATCTTTATAGTATTTTTAAGATGCGCATTTGTTTACTAAATGGAATCACAATTAGTTGTATCTTTTAGTTTAAAAGTGAAAAGAAGCATATTTCATAAGATTCAGCTTATTTCATAAGACAAATATCTAGTGACTAATAGTAGCTGAATACTTACATTTCTTTCGTAAGAAAATATTTTTGAAAAGGGCTTTATACAATAAATCATAGTAAAATCTTTTAAAATTAGCTACACCACATTTACGATGAACTATACCTTTGTTGAACGGATTGTCACACCGATTTCTACTCTAACTGAACAGAACACTAACATTACACTTCAGAACAAAAAACAATATGATTCAATCAATTTTCTTATCACTTTATTTCACATTTTTTGTTTTGCTCCTTTTTTTCTGAAAATAATGTTTCGCTTTGTGAAATGTTGCCCCAAGCTAGAATACGAGACTTTAGTTCTCCCGTATCAAGGTTCCCAAGGACGCGGGACAGTGTTTCAAAAAAGGGAAAGTCCCTTTAAATTCTGGACGTCTGGTAACCCTGGTGAGGACACACACCCAGACAAACGGTCAACCAAAAAACAAGCTCACACAATTAAATTTTATGCTAATCCTACATACAGGGTCAGATTTATACTTGATGAAGCCTTAAACTATTTTTGGTATGGTGTCCTTGGTAATCCAAGACAACATAGTCGGTTGCAAATATTGTTTTCAAATTCCCAAATGCTAGACTGAAATTAATTTATTTAAGAAGTATATTGCTTGTAAATTTATATAACAAAAAAAATTGAATATGTTATCACTGTTATTCATTAGAAATTTATTCATGCAAATTCGGGTAGAAAACAGATTAAGAAAGGCTTGCGTATGCTTATCCAACCCTTGAAAGCAATTTTTAAAGAATTATTTTCAACTCAATTTCTTTTTTGAGGTCTTTGTCAGCGAAAAGTAATCGGCTACAGCATCATCAAATGATAAACTATGGAATTTATCACTTAAGCTGCCCAAAAGACTGAGAAAACCTAATTTTAGTTCTAAATGTATTTCAAAATCGTGTTTTAAAAGTGTATTTTACTTTATTTATTTATTATTATTATTTTTAAAGCTCAGTTTTGTAATTTTATCGCTTTTAAGAAATAAACTTGGTCAGGTGTGTTTGAAATACATTTTCCTCATCTCTTTCAATCTCTTCAATCATTTAATATAAAAAGAAAAGTCATCAATGCCTCATAACAACACTGCGCTCATTTACTTCCAGAAACACATGAACAAAATGTAATGTGCAGTTCCATATTTTATAACATTCAGTTTAGCGTGGATCTTCAACATCATTTCATTCCCATGAATCGAACTGATTTTTTTTTTTCGTTCCGAGATTCATTTTGCGAGAGAATGAAATATCACAAAAATCCTATTAATCGAACTAATATCAAGGACACCAAGTCAAGCGTAGCCTCATCCTATACTCTCATTCCGCTTCAAGAGATAAATTTCTCGATAACGATCATATGATGCCTCATACAACAGTTGTCTTGATTAAATCAAATACTAATAGAAAAATCTCTCGCTTAATAACGGTGTTAAATGTATTCTGATTTTAATTTCTAATACAAATAACAAAAAATAATAATATACAAATTACATTTAATTTTTTTAAAAAAAAAGTGGAATTTGTCAGTCAAACGGTTGATGCTGCTTTTGAAACGATTTTACAATATATTTTTTAAAAGATAAC